>CAJVGK010000048.1:301193-349728 GCA_910950805.1 Acrocephalus scirpaceus scirpaceus
GTGGCAGCTTTGGTGCTGGCTCTGGGGACAAGCCTGGGGAGGGAGCTGAGGGCTCCTGGCTGGCAGGGGTGACTCCCTCAGAGGGCCCAATTTAATTTCACTGTAACCCCAGGAATAAATGCACTAAGCACATGCTCAACATAAAGGGGACTTTGTAATTTAGCTGAATTTTGGAACTGGATCTCCATGAATGAACACCCATTCTTGTTGGGATCAGAAGAGACCTGCCCAACCTGCAGTGGGAGGAGCTGGAGACATCCACCAGCTCCACCTTGGCTCCTCTGGGAGCTGGATCAGCCTGGCATCCTGATTCCTTTGCTTGGCAGAACAATCTCAAACCCATAATTCCTGATCTAAACCAGATTCCCCTCTGAGGAGCCCAAGGAACACAAATATCTCCCAATATCTCTGTTGGCTTGACCTCAGAGGGCCCAATTTAATTTCACTGTAACCCCAGGGATAAATGCACTAAGCACATGCTCAGTGTAGAAGGGGACTTTAATTTAGCTGAATTTTGAACTGGTTCTCCATGAATGAACACCCATTTTTTTCTGGGATCAGAAGAGACCTGCCCAATCTGCTGGAGACATCCATCAGCTCCACCTTGGCTCCTGTGACTTGAACCCTTTGGGAGCTGGATCAGCCTGGCATCCTGATTCCTTTGCTTGCCAGAACAATCTTAACCCCATAATTCCTGATCTAAGCCAGATTCCCCCCTGAGGAGCCCAAAGAACACAAATATCTCTCATGGCTATCTTGACCTCAGAGGGCCCAATTTAATTTCACTGTAACCCCAGGAATAAATGCACTGAGCACAAACCATGCTCAACATAAAGGAGACTTTGTAATTTAGCTGAATTTTGGAGCTGGTTCTCCATGAATGGACACCCATTTTTTTCTGGGATCAGAAGGGACCTGCCCAATCTGCAGTGGAGGGAGCTGGAGACATCCACCAGCTCCACCTTGGCTCCTCTGGGAGCTGGATCAGCCTTGATTCCTTTGCTTGCCAGAACAATCTCAAACTCATTTTAACAAGCCAGATTCCCCCCTGAGGAGCCCAAGGAACACAAATATCTCTCAATATCTCTGTTGGCTTGACCTCAGAGGGCCCAATTTAATTTCACTGTAACCCCAGGAATAAATGCACTGAGCACATGCTCAGTGTAGAAGGGAACTTTAATTTAGCTGAATTTTGGAACTGGTTCTCCATGAATGGACACCCATTTTTTCTGGGATCAGAAGGGACCTGCCCAACCTGCAGTGGGAGGAGCTGGAGACATCCATCAGCTCCACCTTGGCTCCTGTGACTTGGACCCTTTGGGAGCTGGATCAGCCTGGCATCCTGATTCCTTTGCTTGGCAGAACAATCTCAAACTCATTTTAACAAGCCAGATTCCCCCCTGAGGAGCCCAAGGAACACAAATATCTCTCATGGCCATCTTGACCTCAGAGGGCCCAATTTAATTTCACTGTAACTCCAGGGATAAATCCACTAAGCACTTGCTCAGTGTAGAAGGGGATTTTGTAATTTAGCTGAATTTTGGAGCTGGTTCTCCATGAATGGACACCCATTCTTGTTGGGATCAGAGGAAACACCTCAGGGGTATTTTGGACTAAGAAGAGAAT
Organism: Acrocephalus scirpaceus scirpaceus; assembly: GCA_910950805.1. NCBI lineage: Eukaryota > Metazoa > Chordata > Aves > Passeriformes > Sylviidae > Acrocephalus > Acrocephalus scirpaceus. The sequence goes on from CAJVGK010000048.1 coordinate 302,820, forward strand.
TCCTGGCTAACAGCTGGATGTGGCTTTCAGGCTCCCTTGGACAACAGGGACAAGAGTTGCACGGGCACTGACAGCTCCCAGGATGCAGACTCTGGGAACATCCTCCCCACCCCGAGATCCACTGATGCACAGCTTTCCTTTGGATCCATTTGGGAAGCACTGGCAAGGAGAAGAAAAGCAACTCAGGTGAGAACTTCTGCTTGTCCTCCCCACTGGGCACAGCTGCTGAGTCCTTGCTCAACTCAAAACGTTTTCATTCACTCAGCCACTCCAGGCCCTTTTTTCTCACCTTGGCATCGTGGTCCTGCACTGCCTCTCTGGTCTCCCCAGCTCTGTTTTCTACTCCTTTTGTCTCCTTGATGTCCAACTTTTGCCTTCAGGGGAGCTGTCTCTCTGCTTGCTGTTTTTCCCTCTGGAACCATCTTCCCTGCTCCTTTTTGGTCATTTTTGCTCTTTCCCCGCCTGTCCCCGCAGGCCCTGAGAGAAGACCTTTCAGCCAGGATGGACTCAAACGTTTTCCTGCTGCAGCAGCAGAGGCAACACGTGGAGAAGTGCAACGAGGTGCTGCATAGGCTTGAGCAGCTGGAGGAGAAATGTAAAAAATCCTGCATTGACCAGCAGCAGCTGCAGTCTTTACTAGAAACCCTCAGGAGGTGAGAATTTCCTTCTCCTGTGTCCCAGAGGCAACCTGGAATGGTTCTGGCAGCTCAGAGGTGTTCTGGGTGAGGAGCTCTACCACGTGTAGTCCTCATTGTGGCACCTGAGCATCGTCCTGTCAGGGCTTTTCTTTTTCTTTTTCCAAAAAAAAATTTGGAAAATATTTTTTTCTCCAAAAATTTTGGAAAAATTTTTTTTTCCAAAAATTTTGGAAAAAATTTTTTTCCAAAAAATTTTGGAAAAATTTTTCTTCTTCCAAAATTCGCACCATTTTGGACAGTCTGCTGTGACCCCCCAAGCCTGTCTCAGGGATAAACAACAATGGTGGAAGATAAAACTCCTCCCTCTTGCCACGCTGCTGCTCGGAATTCTGTTCTTTGGGTTTCTGTTCTTTCTCTCTCTTTCTTTTCTCTCTTTCATTTTTCTCCCTTTCTCTCCTTCTTTTCTCTTTTTTTCTTTCTTTCTCTGTTTCTTTCTTTTTCCCTCTCTCTTTCTTTCTCTCTTTCTCTCTCTTTCTCTTTTTTCTCTCTTTTTCATTTTCAAAATTATTTCAAAAAAGAAATTCTGTTCTTTGGGTGCCCCTTCCCAGGAAGGAAAAATCCAGCTTTCCTTTCCTTTTGCCTCTGGAAGCAGGAGGAGTGAGCCCCAGCTCCATCCTGGAGTGCCAAAGATGGGATTGGTGGCTCTTCATTTCATTCAAATGAAATTGAATTCAAAAAATTCCTTCAAAATCATCATTTTTCTGACCGAGCCTTATCCCTGCAGGGACTGTGCAAACCTGGAGAAGGCCAGGGAAAAGCTGCAGAGAAGCTTTGGGGGCCTGGAGCGAGGAGGAGCCTGGTGGTGTCTGCACCAGGAGAACCCTGAGCAACTTCAGGAAGTGTCAGCCCGGGCAGAGAAGGAGGAGCAGCACAGCAAGGTGGAGGTTGGTTTTGAGAAAGAGGCTTTTTTTCCATTAAAAACTTGTATTTCCCTTTCTTTTAAAGTGAAGGACTTGGCTGCGCTCGGGGGAGAACCGTTGTTGCAGAGAGAGCTGGAAGTCAGGACACAGATTCTGGAGGATTCCCAGTTCCAGAGCCATCTGCTGGAGCAGCAGAAGGTTGAGATTTCCACAGCTCTGGAGAAGGTGTGGACAGGTTATTCCTGGACATCTTGGAGAGGGAATTGTGCCAGCCAGATCAGCCCTGATGCTGTTTCTGGCATCTGGGACACACACCTGGCTCAGGAGGGCACACAGGTTTATTAACCAGGGAAATGCGTGTTAATTTACACCATTTTGGACAATTTGTTGCTTTAGGCAGCCACGGAGCCTCTAAATTCAGCTGGGGAAGGGTTTGGAGCAGAGATGATGATGAGGAGCAGCTGAGGGGTCTCAGCCTGGAGAAAAGGAGGCTTGGGGGGGAATCTCCAAATTTCCTGACAGGACAGTGGAGCCAGATAAGGGCTGGGCTCTGCTCCCAGAGATCAAGGGAAAGAACAAGAGGAAATCACCCCAAGCTGTGCCAGGAGAGATTTGGGTTGGGTATTACAGGATAAATGGCCCCAAGCTGTGCCAGGAGAGATTTGGGTTGGGTATTACAGGATAAATCGCCCCAAGTTGTGCCAGGAGAGATTTGGGTTGGGTATTACAGGATAAATGGCCCCAAGTTGTGCCAGGAGAGATTTGGGTTGGGTATTACAGGATAAATCACCCCGAGCTGTGCCAGGAGAGATTTGGATTGGGTATTGAGAACTGTAATGGGCAGAATGATTTGTTCCTGTTGGTTTCTGTTTTGGAGTATGTGCTAGATTTGGCAAATACGTAGAAAAGGTTTTGTACTGAAAAAAAAGAGCTCAAAAACCACGGTTTAGTCCTCAGCAAGGGCCATTAGTCACTTTTTTTTCGTGTTAAGACAATTAAATGGCATTTTTGGTGTGAGCTGCTGCACAAGGAGAATTTTCTTTGGCCACAGCAGCCAGACCTTCATCAGCCACCAAATAATTCCTCACCACAAAAACTCTTTCCCTACCAAGCACCCCCTCATTGCAGAGAGCTGCTTTGGAGGAGGTGACACTTTGATGTAGGTTGGTTTGTTGTTTTGGGGTTTTTTTTGTATTTTCACTTCCTTCACTGAGCAAAATTGCTTTTCCTCCCTCTTTCCTGGAAATTTCCACCGCTGGAATAAACCCCGAAATAAATTTTATTTGCCGAGAGGCGGCTGTGGAAGATGCAGAATTTTTGTGTGACAGCACAGGGTTTGGATATTTTTTGGGATGAAAAATCTGGTTCCAGGGAAGCCAGCAGGGGTCTGACACTTCCAAGGGAACAGTGCCAGAGGTTTTTGGAGCCCAGGATTTCAGAGCTGCACGGGGCAGACGCTGTGAAATTCTGAGCCCAGAGCACAGGAGCATTTTGTCCTCTGGCACAAATCTCCTGAGGATGGGTTGGAGTTTTATTTTGTCCCACTTCCAGGTTTCCCAGGAGCCAGAATCGCCGGGCAGGGCTCTGGAAAAGCTGTGCCGGGATTCCTCTGCCCAAGGGCACGCAGGGGCCCCGGGCTGCAGAGGGAAGGAGCTGCAGGGCCAGGAGAGCGCTGCCCTCCAGGGGCCACCGGCAGCCGGGGAGAGGCGCCGGGGGGGCCGCTCCAAGCCGCTGGCAGAGGCCAGGTAAAGGCAGGGAGCAGAAAATTCTCGGATGTTTTCAGCTCCCCTGGGTAGAAAAAGGAAGAGTCTTAAGGGAAAAAAAAAAAAAAAAAAAAAAAAAAAAAAAAAAAAAAAAAAAAAAAAAAAAAAAAACCCAAACCAAAAAAACCCCCAAAAAAACCCCCAAAAAAACCCCAAAAAAGAACCAAAAAACCCCAAAAAAAGAACCAAAAAACCCCCACCCCCCCAAAAAAACCACCCCCCCAAAAAACCCCACACAAAAAAACCACCCCCACCTCCAAAAGCAAACAAACAAAAAAAACCAAACAAAAACCCACAAAAACAACAAAACAAAACAAACAAAAAAGCAAACAAAAAAAAAACCAAAAAAAACCCCAAAGAAACCCCAAAAAAAAAACCCCAAAAAACCACCCCAAAAAAACCACCCCAAAAAACCCACAAAGCCCCCACAAAAAAAACACTCCCAAAAACAAACAAACAAAAAACCAAACAAAAAACCACAAAAACAACAAAACAAAAACAAAACCCAAAAAACCCCCAAAAAACAAAAAAACCCAAAAAACCCACAAACCCCACACAAAAAAAACCAACCCCACCCTCAAAAACAAACAAAAAAAAACCCAAACAAAAAAAAACACAAAAAAACCCCCAAAACCCCAGAAAAACCCCCCAAAAAACCACCCAAAAAAACCCCAAACCCACACAAAAACCCCACCTCCAAAAACAAACCAAACAAAAAACCACAAAAACAACAAAACAAAGCAAAACAAAAAACCCCCCCAAAACCCCCCAAAACCCCCCAAAAAAACCCCAAAAAAACACCCCAAAAAACCCCCAAACCCACACAAAAAACCCACTCCCACCCCCAAAAACAAACAAAAAAACCAAACAAAAAACCACAAAAACAACAAAACAAAACAAAAACAAAACCCAAAAAAACCCCAAAAAACCAAAAAAAAAAACCCCCAAAAAACCCCTAAAATACACCCAAAAAACCCCAAACCCACACAAAAAAAACACCCCTACCCCCCCAAAAACTAAACAAAAAATCCAAACAAAAATCACAAAAGCAACAAAACAAAACAAACAAAAACCCCAAAAAAACCCCCAAAAAACCCCCCCAAAAAACCCCACCCCCGCCCCCCAAAAACAAACAAACAAAAAAAACCAAACAACAAACCACAAAAACAACAAAACAAAACAAAAAAACCAAAAAACAAAAAAAAAGAAAAAACAAAAAAAAACCTCCAAAAAAACCACCCAAAAAAACCCCCAAACAAAAAACCACTCCCACCCTCCCAAAAACAAACCAAAAAATCAAACAAAAAACACAAAAACAACAAAACAAAAACCCAAAAAACCCCCCCAAAAAACACCCCCCCAAAAAAAACCACAAAAAACCCACCCCATCCCCAAAACCAAACAAAAAAACCAAACAAAAAACCACAAAAACAGCAAAACAAAACAAACAAAAAAACCCCCCAAAAAACCAGAAAAAAACCAACCCCACCCCCCAAGAACAAACAAAAAACCACAAAAACAACAAAACAAAACAAAACCAAACAAAAAAAAAAAACACCCAAGAAAAAAAACACACAAAAAAACCACCCCCACCCCCCAAAAACAAACAAAAAAACCCAAACAAAAACCCACAAAAACAACAAAACAAAACAAAAACAAAAACCCCCAAAAAACCCCAAAAAACCCACAAACCCCACACAAAAAAACCACCCCCACCCCCCAAAACAAACAGAAAAACCAAACAAAAATCACAAAACCAACAAAACAAAACAAAACAAACACAAAAAACCCCAAAAAAACCCCCCCAAAAAACCAAAAAACCCCCAAACCCACACAATAAAAGCACCCCCACCCCCAAAAACAAACAAAAAAATCATACAAAAACCACAAAACCAAACAAAAAAAAAACCCAAAAAACCACCAAAGAACCACAAACCCCACACAAAAAAACCACCCCCACCCCCAAAACAAACAAAAAAACCAAACAAAAAACCACAAAAAAACCATCCAAGAAAAAAAAACCACACAAAAAACCACCCCCACCCCCCAAAACCAAACACAAACAAACAAACAAAAAACCACACAAACAACAAAACAAAACAAAACCCAAAAAAAAAAAACCACCCCCCAAAAACAAACAAAAAAAACCAAACAAAAAACCACAAAAACAACAAAACAAAACAAACAAAAAAACCAAACCCCCCCAAAAAAACCCCCACACAAAAAAACCACCCCCGCCCCCCAAAAACAAACAAAAAAACCAAACAAAAAACCACAAAAAAATCCAAAACAAAACAAACCAAAAAACCAAGATCCTGATCTCCAGAGCTGAAATTTCATCTCCAGAATTCCAGAATCCTCCCCCAGGCTGTTGGGAGCAGGACACGACCATTTTGGGTGGAACCAGAGGATTCTGCTGAAAATCTTGAGGACTTTTTGCTTTTGTTGAGCAAAGTCTTGTGAAGGGCAGGACCCAGAGCAGCAGGGAAAACTCTTTGGAATTCTCAGCAGCTTCTGGATAATCTTGCTCATCATGGATGGACCTCTCAATGTCCCTTTGGTTGATCCCTCTTCCCTTGTAAAGAAGAACTTTTGTTGCCTGCTGAGCTAACTAACACTGAAATAAAATTGGCAAATCTATTCCTTGAGCTTCCAGGAGTTTAAAGTGCAGGATACCAAACTCTCAGATTTTTCTGGCTCTGATTTTTTACCAAATTCTGCCACGCACGTGAGGTTTTACCGGATCATCCAGAGTAATTCTGTAGTTTCTTAAATATAGATGATGTGGGAAATGATGCATTTTATGAGCAGGATTAAGAGCTTTAAAAAGTCAGGAATCAGCCAGGATAAGAGTCCTGGATCCCTGAAGAGCAGCTTGGAAGTGCTGAGGAGAGCAGGGCTGTGAGCCTGTGTGGGTGCCCAGTGTCACAGGTCAGGAACAGCAAATGAAGGTGCAGCTCTTGAGCTTGTTATAAATGATTAGAAGCCAATTCAAAATAAAAGAATTTATTCAGCAAAGTTTCCAACGCGGAATTAAAAGCCACAATAAAATTGGACAACATCAATGAATGCTGGGTGGGCAGAGTGACAGCACAAAGGAACCATCCAACCTCGACCACACACACCGAGCTTCGGCGGGTGGGTTTTATACAAAATCCATTGAACGTCCAAATATTCCTGTATTTCTTTATTTCCAAATGGAGGTTTGAAAGGATTTCCCCTCTCCATGAGAGGATTATTTGATAGTCTTCCCGGATTTCATCTTGGGGAGGGTGACGTGATCATCCTCTGGATCCCCACCAAGCTCGATATCAGATGTTGAGGAGCTGTGAAGTGGAGCTCCATCCTTGATGAATGGGCCATCTCCAGTTCGGCCCTGTCCTTTCTGTGGCAAACGTGGTGGTCACACAGCTCGCACAATGGACTCTGAAATGTCGGAGATGCCCTTGAGCAGCTTTTAATAAACCAAATTCTTGATACAATATTTTATACACCAATTTATCCATTACAAGCTCAAATTGGGCTGGGCTGTCTGTGCTATGCCAGGCCATAAGGAAAGCCTGGGCACTCCCTCAGAGAGCTTTGCTTTTTGCCCTTGAAATGACATTGAAATGACACAAATTTGCCTTCTCTGGACAAATTTCCCTGCCACCCATTTTCCATGCTCAGGTGTGGGGGTCTTGAGCCACGTTGTACTGGAATACAACTTAAACCCATAATTCCTGATCCTGATTCCTCGTCCCTGTGGTGGTGAGGAGCCAGAAATTAATTTCTCTCCATATTTACAACCTCTAGGTCAGAGAAGGAGGAATCCAGCCTGTTTGCTGCTGAGCAGCAGGGACCTCAGCTGGAAATCAGCAGGAGCCATTTGGGAGCTCCAGGACCCAAGGTGGGGATAGAAGGTGAGAGCATCACGGGCTTTGTTTGTGCTGCTGCCCCAGCAGAAGCCACCTGTGTCTGCAGGGCTTGTGAGGGGTGCTGGGGCTGCAGGCAGAGCCCTCCTACACTGACACAGAAGGGCCTGAGGTCAGGAAAGTCAGGGAAAACTCTTGTGAAAAACGAGGTTCACCTTTCTGGAAAAAATTTAGAAGTTTAATAAAAAAATTTAAGAAAACAGACAATTAGGAGAGATAAAAGCAAAATACATTTTCTCGGCCGAGGGTGCCTGGCACAGATCCAGCAGCACCCGTTTTAACAGAAGTTTTCTCTTTAAAAAATCTGCCTGATGCATATTAAAATTCACATGCATGATTTAAACATTCTATTGGAGTGAGAATCTCTTTGTTTTAGTCCTAACTTCCCCCCTCACTTCATCTAGCAGACTCATCTCCATTCCATCTGATAACACAGGTCCATAAATTCTTCTCCTGGAGTTCTGCTCATTTTCATTCAGACAAGATACTGATAACAGAAGCAATCTTTAAACAATAGACCCCAATGTTCCCACAATGAGATACCATCACATTTCTAAATTCTATTAACAAAGAGAATACAGCACAATCTTCTTACATTCTACATACAATATTCATTTTAATATTTGCGAAAAGCCAACTCTATAGTGTGCATTTATAACAATCTGAATTTTGTTGCTGGGTGTGTTTGCAGGGGAAGTGAAACACCTCCAAGCTGAGCTGGAAGCAGAGAGAACCATCAGGAGGCAGGAACAGGAAGAAATGGCCCAACAGGCAGAGCTGCAGTGTCAGGATTCCCTCAGGGGAACTGCTCAGCAACTGGAAACAGATAAATTCCTGAAAGACCTGGTAGGGGACAACTCTCTTCTGGATTGTCCAGCTCAGCTCTGTGGGCTGGTTTAGCACCAGCAGAGCCTGAGGGCATTAAAGGGCAGAAACCTCTGTCAGAGGCCACCCAGATGTTGAGTGAAACCTCGAGTTTCCCTCTGGGTTTGGCTCCGTGTTTTTGGCATTGAACATGCCTCGTTCCTTACCAAGCAGCTTGAGATGATCCTGATCTCCAGAGCTGAAGCTTCATCTCCAGAATTCCAGAATCCTCCCTCAGGCTGTTGGGAGTAGGACGCTGCCATTTTGGGTGAAGCCAGAGGATTCTGCTGAAAATCTTGAGGACTTTCTGCTTTTGTTGAGCAAAGTCTTGTGAAGGGCAGGACCTAGAGCAGCAGGGAAAGCTCTTTGGAATTCTCAACAGCTTTTGGATAATCTTGCTCATGGTGGATGGGCCAGCAGCTCAGATTTGGAGGCATGTGAAAACTCACAGATGATGCTGGGACAGTAAATGCAACTAAAGTTGGGTGTAAATTCCAGAGCAGGCTGGGTGGGTCCCTAAAATGTGGCAATTTTAGGGAAAATCCCTATTTTAGGGCACCATCCTGCCCTTGGATGGTCCTGCAGGCCTCGGAGCAGATGCAAACACGGAACAGATGCCAAACTTGGTTCCTTTCCTGCTTTGCTTCCACGGTGGACAGAGGGATTTGGGCTGCAAGCAAATGGAACAGAGCCCTCGTCCCTGGTCCTTCAGTCCTTGGGACTGGGGCATCAGAGAGGGGAAGGTGACATCTTTTCTGAAGGTTTGGGCTCAATGCTTGGAAGGTCTCTCCCAACAGAAATTCCTCTGTGTTTCTGTGACTCTGTGATTCTGTGGCTCTGTGTTTCTGTGACTCTGTGCACCAGCTCAGCCTCCTCTTCAATCCCTTTCTGCCCTTGGAGGGCAGAAATCCATGCCTGGGCTCTTTTCAGGTTGGGATTCTGGGAGGGATGAAACTTCCCATTTTTCAGTGGGAAGCTTTGCTGGGAATTCACCTTGAAGGTCTCTCCCAACAGAAATTCCTCTGTGTGTCTGTGACTCTGTGTTTCTGTGACTCTGTGCACCAGCTCAGCCTCCTCTCCAATCCCCTGACAGGACGTGGTTTCTGCAGGGCAGAAAGCCACACCTGGGCTCTTTTCAGGCTGGGGTTCTGGATGAAACTTCCCATTTTTTGGCGAGAAGCATTGCTGGGAATTCACCTTGAAGGTCTCTCCCAACAGAAATTCCTCTGTGTTTCTGTAACTCTTTGTTTCTGTGACTCTGTGATTCTGTAACTCTGTGATTCTGTGACTCTGTGCACCAGCTCAGCCTCCTCTTCAATCCCTTTCTGCCCTGGGAGGGCAGAAATCCACGCCTGGGCTCTTTTCAGGTTGGGGTTCTGGATGGGTTCTGGATGAAACTTCCCATTTTTCAGTGAGAAGCTTTGCTGGGAATTCACCTTTGTTATAAATGCACACTATAGAGTTGGCTTTTCGCAAATATTAAAATGAACACTGTATGTAGAATGTAAGAAGATTGTGCTGTATTTTCTTTGTTAATAGAATTTAGAAATGTGAGGGTATCTCATTGTGAGAACATTGGGGTCTATTGTTTAAAGATTGCTTCTGTTATCAGTATCTTGTCCAAATGAAACTGAGCAGAACCCCAGGAGAAGAATTTATGGACCTGTGTTATCAGATGGAGTGGAGACACCCGAGGATGACTCTAGATGGAATTGGGGGCAAAGTTAGGACTAAAACAAAGAGATTCTCACTCCAAAGGAATGTTTGAATCATGCATGTGAATTTTTAAATATGCATCAGGCAGATGTTTTTAAAGGGAAAACTTTTGTTAAAAAGTGTGCTGCTGGATCTGTGCCAGGCACCCTCGGCCAAGAAAATCTATTTTGCTTTTATCTCTCCTAATTGTCTATTTTCTTAATTTTTTATTAAACTTCTAAATTTTTCCCCAAAAGGTGAAAAAACCTTGAAGGTTTTTTTCTCCCCTCCTCAGGCAAGCGAGCCTGAAATGCACCGTGCAGAGGTGCAGGAGATGTTGGGAAAATGGGGAAAAGAGAAGGCAGAGACAGAGTGGGAGCTCAAGAAGGTGCTGTTGGAAAGTGGCCACCCTGCGGGCTCAACCAGCAGAGGAATGAACTAGGGAGTTGTGATGCTTGTGAAAGGAGAATTGGTGTGATTTTTGCAAGGCTGGAGGTGTGGGAGGTGGCAGGATCTATCAGGCTGTGTCAAGCATGCCCTCCACGTCTTCTACACTGAATTTGGGAGCTGAAAGTTGAGCAGGGACTAGGAATGAGACCCCTCATAGGAAGCCAGGTAGAAACATCAGCTTTCAGTTGAAATTTTTTTACTTCTCTTGTGTTCTGTTTGTTTTTTTTTTTAATACTTAGCTCAGAGTATCTTCGCTGTTCTCTTACTGGTTCTTTTTTGATGTTAACTGATGGGTGTTTAGTTAAGTTTGTAGGACTGAGTTTGAAAACTCCCGGCTGAGTTTGTAGGATTTCTGTTCTGTTGGAACAGGGAGGTGCAGCAGGGGATGCTGACCAAAGAAAAAAACTTTTTAGAGAATCTTTTGGATTATTTCTGAACAGAGACCCGGAGATGTCACCTGGGCTGTGTTTTAAGTTGTTTCCTGGGAAGCTGTGTCTGCACAGTGCTCTGAGAGATCACGAGCCCATCATTCCTCACCTCTTGCCACCCAGATGTTGCAGGAGAAGCCTGAACCCCTCTGCTCACCCTTCCTTTGCAGGTCCTGCTGCAGATGCAGGATTGGAAAGCTGTCTCAGCAACGCTGCTGCAAATTCGGAGAGAGCTCGGGCAAACCTGCCAGCAGCTCCAAGAGATCAGGCAGAGGGTGAAGGAGCAGCGAGAGACGGAGCAGGTGAGTCTGAGCAGGCAGGGAACAGTGACAAGAGCATAAAAGGCAGCTCCAGGGACTGAGGAGGCAAAGGAGAACAGAGCCTGGTGATCTCCAGAGCTCAGGCCCAGGAAGGGAGGCTTGCAATGAAAGCAGAGAAGACAAAAGAAGCGGCTGAAGGAATGGGATTTTGAATTGGATTTGGAAAAAGCTGAGCCTGAGGGCGGGTCCCAGGAATTTACTCCGCATTTTGTTGCCAGGCCATCAGGGCAAAGCTGCAAGCTGAGCTGCAGGAGGCTCAGAGTGAAATCCAGGCACTGAAGAGGAGGGAAAAGGAAGAACTATTGAGCATCAAAGAGGAAATTAATCTCCTCTCTGAGCAGAGGGAGGCTCTGCAAAAGAAGGTGAGTGAAACAGCAGCGGCACCACAGCCACCCAGCTCTGTGCCCTTCCTACCTTTCCATGGCTCAGGGGGTGATCCCTGGGGCTGCCTCATGCTGTGAGCACGGCAGCTGCTCTGAAGGACACTCAGGGATCTGCTGAGCCTCAGCTGCTGCCCTGGACAGCTGGGTTCATCCTCTTGGCTCTTGACCAATAACCAGCACGGAAATCAGACCAGAAATCAGCACGGATTTCTGCTGGCCTCTCCCTGCTAGCCTTGCTGCTCAGGTGCTTTTCCAGCTGCCCTTGGTGACCCAAGGAGAGTTCAAAACACCATATCCAGTGTGGATCTGTTCTTTTCCAGACAGGGAGAAATGGAAATTTGTCCTTTGTTCTTTCCTCTGCTGTGGCTGACAGGGACAGGCTGTGGCCTCTGACTGCTCTGTTCTGTTTGACTTGAGGTGGCAGAGTTGACATCTCAGCTGGCGGCCTCCAGAGAGTGCCAAAAACTGACTGCCCACAAAGCTCAGCAAGATGGGAGTGAGGCCCTGGAGAGGGAAAAAATCAGGTAAATGAAAGCCTGAACTGTGATGAATGGATTCCCTCTCTCTGATTGTTGGATTTGCCACCATTTCCTAAGTGGCAGAGTTCTGAACTGTCCCTGCAGATGTGTTTCACTCTCTGGATGTTGTGCTTCATTTCTTTTGAGCTTTCAGCCTTCCTGGAGGGTTTTTGGAGCAGCTCTTTCCCTCTGAGGGGTGTTCTGTTGTTAGGTTGGTGTTTTAACCTTAATCTGCAGTGGAAGGAGCTGGATAAATCCATCAGCTCCACCTTTGGGAGCTGGATCAGCCTTGATTCCTTTGCTTGCCAGAACAATCTTAAACTCATTTTAACAAGCCAGATTCCCCCCTGAGGAGCCCAAGGGACACAAATGTCACTCCTGGCCACCTGTTGCCTTGTTCTGCAGGCCAACCCAAACTCTGGAAGAGAAGGAACCGAGCCAAAGAAGCCTGGAAGAAAACAACCAGGCCTGGATCGAACGGGTGCCTCAGCTCCATTCTGCCCTCCAGAGGAGTGAGCAGCTCCTCTCAGACCGCATAGGAGAACTGCAGGAGCTCCACAGCCAGGTCAGCCGTGCACTGGCATCCTCCAGGGACACCCAACACCACCTCCAGCTGCAGCCTGCACATCCCAAGGGCTTCCCTCTCCCAGCAGCATCTCCTGCTGCTGCTGCACCCTGAGGCCAAGCCTTGGTGTCTCCTGATGAGCTTTTCCCCTGTTCTCTCCTGGATCCCACCAGGAACTCCCAGAGGAGAAGCAGGGACAGACTCCTTTGGAGCTCCTCCATCCCTCATTCCCAGCGCTGCCCCAGGCAGAGTTTGTGCTGGGCTGGGCACTGAGCAATGTGGGGACACAGGAATGGTTGTGGCAGGGCTGGGGAGGGCTCTTCCAGCACAGGCAGTTCATCCCGTGTTTAGATCTGCCCCACCAAGGATGCCCATTTCCTCCCTCTCTTTGTTTTGTCTCTATTGGAATCCTTGATTTTCCCCTCCAAGGATGCTCCATTGCCTCCATTTCTTTGTTTTGTCTTTGCCCCCATTGAAATCCTTGGCTTTGCCCCTCCAAGGATGCCCATTGCCTCCCTTTCTTTGTTTTGTCTCCATTGGAATCCTTGATTTTTCCCCTCCAAGGATGCTCCATTGCCTCCCTTTCTTTGTTTTGTCTTTGCCCCCATTGGAATCCTTGGCTTTGCCTCTCCAAGGATGCTCCATTGTCTCCATTTCTTTGTTTTGTTTTTGTCTCCACTGAAATCCTTGGCTTTTCTCCTTCAAGGATGCCCATTCCTCCTTTTCTTTCTTTTGTCTCCATTGGAATCCTTGGCTTTTCCCCTCCAAGGATGCCCATGGCCTCCCTCTCTTTCTTTTGTCTCCACTGAAATCCTTGGCTTTTCCCCTCCAAGGATGCCCATGGCCTCCCTTTCTTTGTTTTGTCTTTGCCCCCATTGAAATCCTTGACTTTTCCCCTCCAAGGATGCCCATTGCCTCCATTTCTTTGTTTTGTCTTCACTGAAATCCTTGGCTTTTCTCCTTCAAGGATGCCCATTGCCTCCCTTTCTTTATTTTGTCTTTGTCTCCATTGAAATCCTTGGCTTTTCCCCTCCAAGGATGCGCCATTGCCTCCCTCTCTTTGTTTTGTCTCCATTGAAATCCTTGGCTTTGCCCCTCCTTGGCTTTTCCCCTCCAAGGATGCCCATTGCCTCCCTTTCTTTGTTTTGTCTCCACTGAAATCCTTGGCTTTTCCCCACCAAGGATGCTCCATTTCCTCCCTTTCTTTGTTTTGTCTTTGTCTCCATTGGAATCCTTCACTTTTCCCCTCCAAGGATGCCCATTGCCTCCATTTCTTTGTTTTGTCTCCACTGAAATCCTTGGCTTTTCTCCTTCAGGGATGCTCCATTTCCTCCTTTTCTTTGTTTTGTCTTTTTCTCCATTGAAATCCTTGGCTTTGCCTCTCCAAGGATGCCCATTGTCTCCATTTCTTTGTTTTGTCTTTGTCTCCATTGGAATTCTTGGCTTTTCCCCTCCAAGGATGCTCATTGCCTCCCTTCCTTTGTTTTGTCTCTATTGGAATCCTTGATTTTCCCCTCCAAGGATGCTCCATTTCCTCCCTTTCTTTGTTTTGTCTTTTTCTCCATTGGAATCCTTGATTTTTCCCCTCCAAGGACGCCCATTGCCTCCCTTTCTTTGTTTTGTCTTTGTCTCCACTGAAATCCTTGGCTTTGCCTCTCCAAGGATGCTCCATTTCCTCCCTTTCTTTGTTTTGTCTCCATTGAAATCCTTGGCTTTTCCTCTCCAAGGATGCCCATTTCCTCCTTTTCTTTCTTTTGTCTCCATTGGAATCCTTGATTTTCCCCTCCTGTGTCCTGTGTGTTTTTCCTTGAAGTCGTTTCTCCCTCATCCCTCGCCCTCCTGCCCGCAGCCCCTGAGGCTGCGTCCATCCCTGTTCCAGATCCGCTCCCTGCAGGCAGCAGTGCAGGACAAGGATGCAGCCCAGGCAGCTCGAGAGCAGCAGCTGCTGCAGGAGCTGCAGGAGTCCCGAGCAGCCGAGCAGCGCCTGAGGGACTCGGTGCAGGAGCTGCAGGCTGAGCTCTCTGAGCTGCGTTGGAGGCTCCGGAGCTCAGAGGACAGAGCAGAGGCTTCGGCCACGCAGCCTCAACAGCCCAGTGGTGCCTCCTGCAAGGCTCTGTCCACCCAGAAATCCCAGCTGGACAAACTGCTGCTGCTTGTCCACCGCATGACCACGGACAGCTGTGGCTTGGTCACCTGGAGCTCAGGTGAGTGTGGCAGGAGGCTGGGCCAGCAGTGCAGGGAGTGTGGGAGAGCAGCTGCACTGAGCAGGGATTCACGCTCAGCCTGCTGTGACAGCCTCAGCCTTCCAGCCTTGAGGCTGACTCCAGCCTGGGGAAGTCCTGGCAGCTTGAAATCACAAATCTGCGTTTGTAAAGAGAGAAATGATCAGCAGCAGAAGGGAAAAGGGCCCGAGGCTGTCACAGGGTGGTGCAGGCGTCCTTGGGGCAGTGCTGGTGGTCATCAGTGGTCATCAAATGCACGTCAGCTGCTGCAAGGGGAGCTCCAGGACAGTGACAAAGGCACTGCCACCTCCTGGGTAGATAGAGGAGACCCTGGTGTGAAAAAGGAGGTTCACTTTTTTGGAAAAATTTAGAAGTTTAATAAAAAATTAAGAAAATAGACAATTAGGAGAGATAAAAGCAAAATACATTTTCTCGGCCGAGGGTGCCTGGCACAGACCCAGCCAGCAGCACACGTTTTAACAAAAGTTTTCTCTTTAAAAACATCTGCCTGATGCATATTAAAAATTCATATGCATGATTCAAACATTCCTTTGGAGTGAGAATCTCTTTGTTTTAATCCCTACTCCTCCCCACTCCATCCAGCAGACTCGTCTCCATTCCATCTGATAACACAGGTCCATAAATTCTTCTCCTGGGGTTCTGCTCAGTTTCATCCAGACAAGATACTGATAACAGAAGCAATCTTTAAACAATAGACCCCAATGTTCTCACAATGAGATACCGTCACATTTCTAAATTCTATTAACAAAGAAAATACAGCACAATCTTCTTACATTCTACATAAAATATTCATTTTAATATTTGCGAAAAGCCAACTATATATTATGCATTTATAACACTGGGATTCAATCTGGATCCAGAATGTCTTCTCTTTTCAGAAAAGGGTCACGGCGTGAGCCAAACGGCTGCTCAGGCCAGGGATGTCCCCACAGAGCTCACGGTGGACAGGGTGGTGGCAGCCCTGCAAGAGAGGTGGCAGCAGCTGGAGCATTCCCAGAAAGATCAGGTAAAGTGTGCACCCAGAAATCCCAGAATTATTTGGGAACGTGTGCCCAGTGCACCCAGAAATCAGAGAAAGATCTGGGAACGTGTGCTCAGTGCACCCAGAAATCCCAGAATTATTTGGGAACGTGTGCCCAGTGCACCCAGAAATCAGAGAAAGATCTGGGAATGTGTGCTCAGTGCACCCAGAAATCCCAGAATTATTTGGGAACGTGTGCCCAGTGCACCCAGAAATCCCAGAATGATCTGGGAACGTGTGCCCAGTGCACCCAGAAATCAGAGAAAGATCTGGGAACGTGTGCCCAGTGCACCCAGAAATCAGAGAAAGATCTGGGAATGTGTGCTCAGTGCACCCAGAAATCCCTGAAAGATCTGGGAACGTGTGCCCAGTGCACCCAGAAATCCCAGAATTATTTGGGAACGTGTGCCCAGTGCACCCAGAAATCCCAGAATTATTTGGGAACGTGTGCCCAGTGCACCCAGAAATCCCAGAATTATTTGGGAACGTGTGCCCAGTGCAGCCAGAAATCCAGGAAAATCTGGGAACGTGTGCCCAGTGCACCCAGAAATCCCAGAATTATTTGGGAACGTGTGCTCAGGGCACCCAGAAATCCCAGAAAGATCTGGAAATGTGTGCCCAGTGCACCCAGAAATCCCAGAATTATTTGGGAACGTGTGCCCAGTGCACCCAGAAATCCCAGAATTATTTGGGAACGTGTGCCCAGTGCACCCAGAAATCAGAGAAAGATCTGGGAACGTGTGCCCAGTGCTCCCAGAAATCCCAGAATTATTTGGGAACGTGTGCCCAGTGCACCCGGAAATCCCAAAATTATTTGGGAACGTGTGCCCAGTGCACCCAGAAATCCCAGAAAGATCTGGGAACGTGTGCCCAGTGCACCCAGAAATCCCAGAAATCCCAGGAAACGTGTGCCCAGTGCACCCAGAAATCCCAGAATTATCTGGGAACGTGTGCCCAGTGCACCCAAAATCCATGAAAGATCTGGGAACGTGTGCCCAGAGCATCCAGAAATCCAAGAATTATTTGGGAATGCGTGCCCAGTGCACCCAGAAATCCCAGAATTATTTGGGAATGTGTGCCCAGGGAACCCAGAAATCCCAGAAAGATCTGGGAACGTGTGCTCAGTGCACCCAGAAATCCCAGAAATATTTGGGAACGTGTGCCCAGTGCACCCAGAAATCCCAGAATTATTTGGGAACGTGTGCCCAGGGCACCCAGAAATCAGAGAAAGATCTGGGAACGTGTGCCCAGTGCACCCAGAAATCCCAGAAAGATCTGGGAACGTGTGCCCAGTGCACCCAGAAATCCCAGAAAGATCTGGGAACGTGTGCCCAGTGCACCCAGAAATCCCAGAATTATCTTGGAACGTGTGCCCAGTGCACCCAGAAATCCCAGAATTATTTGGGAATGTGTGCCCAGTGCACCCAGAAATCCCAGAATTATTTGGGAACGTGTGCCCAGTGCACCCAGAAATCCCAGAATTATTTGGGAACGTGTGCCCAGTGCACCCAGGAATCCCAGAATTATTTGGGAACGTGTGCCCATGACACCCAGAAATCCCAGAAAAATATGGGAACGTGTGCCCAGGGAACCCAGAAATCCCAGAGAGATCTGGGAACGTGTGCCCAGGGAACCCAGAAATCTCCTGCCAGCAGTGGCCCTGTCAGGTGATTCTGCTGCTCTTTCCCCTTCCAGAAGCACTCCAGGAAGAAAATTCAGGCCTTGAAGCTGAAGCTGAGCACGACACAGGCTCAGAGGGATTATTTCAGTGCCCGCAACCAGGAGCTGCAGAAACAGCTGGCTGAAAGACAGGAAGGTGCAGCCTCTCCTCTGCCACCCACTGCCCCATCCTGCCTCACCACCAGGGACCTCTGATGCCCTCCAGAGCAAAACTGCAGTGCCCAGGGGATGGGAGAGGAGAGAAACTCCCAGCAGATTTATCCATGGCAGTGCCAGTGAAAGGTTTTTTATGGAGACAGATCCCGAGGCTGGCAGGGATCACCTGCAGAGCTGGTGCCTTCCAGGGGCCGTGTCTCTGCCCAGGAACTGTGGCTGGATGCCTTGGATTGATTCTTCCCAACTCCAGGTCATCCCAGAGCCTCCAGGCAGGGCTGGGCAGGCTCCTCCCAGCTCCTCTCTCTCCCTCTTTGCCTACTCTGCAGAATCCTAAAATCCATCACACTTCCATATTCCTCTGAACTTTGCCCTTTTTATTTTTTGTTTTCTCTGCCCAGAAGTTTCCCTCATTTCTGTCAGCTGTGGCAAACACAGCCAGGCAGAAATGCAGGATGCACATCAGTTTGTTTTGTTTTCCCCCTTCCCTGTTGCAGTGACGTGGAGGGAAAAATGCAAGAACTCTCCAGAAACTGCCCTGAAGGAGGAGGCAAGAAAAGAAGAGGCTGTGACTCTTCATCAGGAGGTGGCATCTCTGCACAGGAAATTGGAGAGCACAGAGAAGGAAAGGAAGGATGTGCTGGTGAGAGTGGCAGATGCCATGAAGGGCCATTTCTTTGTGGGTTTGGGGCCTTCTCTTGCTGCCTCCAGCTGAAGTTTCCTGATTGAATGAATTCTTCTGAAGAAGGGGGAAAAGATGTCACAGTCACCAAACCCAGTCAGGGCTGAGGCTGCTGATTTTCCTCCCTGCTGGAGCTCTGCTCCTCCCCAAAGGAACACCTCAGCAGGGCTCCAAGAGGCTGGGGAAAGGCAGAAAGGAACCTGGGACAGGCTGGGAAAGATGCAGCAACAAGGGGGGAGCCCAAAAAAGATCTGCAGCATCCTGAGAGGCAGGGAGAGAGGGGCAGGGAGAGAGGGGCAGGGAGAGAGGGGCAGCTCGTGTGCAGCAGGAGCTCAGATCTGGAAAATCAAACAGAAATTCAGTCACTGAGTCCTTTTCTCATTGTTTTGGAGCATCAACGGGACAGTCTGCAGGCAAAGAAAGAAAAACTGGAGGGTCAGATCCAAGTTTTGGAAGAATCAGTCACAGCCTCTGAAAGCCCAGCAAATACAGCCAGAGACAGGGATTGTTCCCTTCAAGAAGAACTCCAGACTATAAGGTCCATCTTTCAAATTAAAAAAGAAAAACTGGAAGCGCAGGAAAAGGAAATGGAGGTGCTCCAGAAAGAGGCAGCAGAGGTGAAAGCTTTGCAGGAGCTCCTCACTTGCATGACTGCCAAACTGTCAGAGAGGGAGAGGGAAATCGAGTTGTACCAGGAGCAGGTAAGGACGCTGGAAAAGAAGAATTCAATGCACGTAACGTTATTGCAAAGGAAGGAAATAAACCAAAAGAGAAGAGAATCCGAGAAGGAAGCCATGAGGGAAGAGCTGGAGCAGGTGGCTGCTGCTTTGAAGCAGAGAGAAAATGCAGAACTCGAATGGAAAAGGAAAGCTCAAGCCCTGAGTGCTGCCCTTGCCAGGAGTGAAATGTGCAATGGGACTCTAAGGAAAAAATTAATTATCCTGCAGAGAACAACTCCCAGCAGCAACACGGATCAGTCTGGTCTGCAGGTAGGCACTGGGATTGATCCTTGTTATAAGTGAAATAGCCCAATTGTTTGATATGAAGAAATTTATTAATTGTTATAAGCGAAATAGCCCAATTGTTTGATATGAAGAAATTTATTAATTGTTATAAGTGAAATAGCCAAATTGTTTGATATGAAGAAATTTATTAATTGTTATAAGCGAAATAGCCCAAATTGTTTGATATGAAGAAATTTATTAATGACAATTTGGTTACAAACAAATAAAAATCCACCCCTAAAATAAAAATAAAAAGAGATGCCGAGCCCGGGGGTTGGCACCAGTGAACAGGGTCGGTTCAGCCCTCCCCTAGCTCACAAAAAACCTTGCTGGAGCCTGGGTTTTATACAGTTTTTGTGCTCTCAGGCTGGACCCAGTGATGTAAATCTATTCAACGTGTTTTCTATTCTTCTCTGCTCCTTCCTGGGCTTATTGGAAGCCCTTTGTGTTTCCATCCCGGGTCCGGTGATGTTGTCCAGTTGGCATCGTTATCTTATCAGGGGGTGATGATCGTTCTTATCTGTGCTTGCCTCACTCCAAAAAGGTGTTACTTCGCCTTGTGTCCTCAAATGCTGATGAAGCTTTCCCTGAGTTTGGGTTTTGCAATCTGAGTTTTACAAAATCTGAGTGCCCAATATATTCACTATATTTAACTTTCAGTGATTTATATAAAATATCATCACAGGCATGAATTAATTCTTCGCTTTCCTCGTAACAATCCTCACACATCCCTGAAGGATTCCGAAGCTGTTTCCCATCAGGAGGTGGGAATTTATATCCCTGTCAGTCCATGGCAAAGCAGCAACACGGGGTGGATTTGGGTTTGGTGCAGAAAGGAACAGAGCAGCTGAGCCGAGTGATGGACTGAGCTGAGCAGAGCTGTGTGCCAAGGGCTG
Source organism: Acrocephalus scirpaceus scirpaceus (assembly GCA_910950805.1). Taxonomy (NCBI): domain Eukaryota; kingdom Metazoa; phylum Chordata; class Aves; order Passeriformes; family Sylviidae; genus Acrocephalus; species Acrocephalus scirpaceus. The sequence continues at coordinate 322,957 of CAJVGK010000048.1, forward strand.
AGCAGCAGCTGCACTGGATGCTCCCAGAAATAAGTTCTGAGGGATTTCTGATGTTTTAAAATGTTTTCCGATGATTTAAAAGAATGGAAACATCTCTCTGAATACCCAGCAGGATGTTGGAGCAGAAGGGAAGTGGCTGTCACGGCACTCAAGGAAAATCCTGGAATGTGTGCTGAGTCTGCCTGCATCACCACAAGGGAAGGCAGAGTGGAGGAAACTCAGTGCTGAGCCCAGCAGGGATCCTGGGCAGGTAAAATGGGCTCTCACTGCCTCTGCAAAGCCTCAGGCTGCTCTGGAACACCACACATTTCCCCAGGCAGCACTTTGGAGTCCTCTGCTTGTTCCCTTCCCTTCCCTCTCCCCACCGTGGGCACACATTTGTATTTTCTCTCTCTTGAGGCTCCCCGTGGCCTCCACAAATTCACCTTCACAAATTCACCTTCACAAATTCACCTTCACAAATTCACCTTCACAAATTCACCTTCACAAATTCACCTTCACTCTGGTGCCCTCCTCCTTGCCCCAGTGTCCCCAAACACGCCCTTGAGTCTCTTCCAGAGCCCACAGCAAATGTTTTATGCCCTCAGTGTTCTCTGCTGCAATTAAGGGGCTCTGAAGAGACATCTTGCCTTGATGGACCCTTTCTCCCACCCTCTGTGCAGGTGGAACATCAGTGGAGGAGCCAGAGGGGACCTTGCAGGTGTCAGGAGAGTTTGAGTTTGCTCTCTGTGCGTGGGGCTTCCAAGGAGCCCGAGTAGAAGAGTTCTGCAGTGCCTTGGGTGAGCAGCAGCCCCTCCTGCAGAGGCACAGCCCATGGGAAAGGGGTCAGGGCCCTGAGAGCTGTTCAGGGCCAGGCTGGGAGCTTCTTCCATCCCCTCCTACAAGGGAAAAGTCTGGATTTGGGGGCTGTGTCTGCCCCAAGAGCCGTGGGGCTGCAGGTGCTCCTGAAGCGTGGGCTTGTCTGAGCTGGGCCTTGGTGCCTCTTTCAGGTGTGCCCGCTGCACCTGCAGCTGGCCCAAGAGCAACAGCACCAGCAGGATGACACACAGAGAGCTGTGCAGGGAGCAGCCAGGAGCTGTCCTGTCCCTCAGCAACTGCCAGCCCTCATTCCCTAATAAAAAGTTTTTTCACCAAAGATTAGATTCAATTTTTCACTGGCACAAGGAGCTGTTGAGCGATTTCACCTCTTGAGGCCAGAGCTGCCCCTGAGATAAGAAATGGGAGTTTGAGGTGTTACCAAACTGCTGCTGGTGCGAGATTTCCAGCTGGGACCAAGCAGAAAACAGAGGAAAAGCTCATCAGGAGACACCAGAGGCAGCCTTGTGTCCCCAGGCAGGGGATGCTGCTGGGAGAGGGAAGCACGTGGAGCCTCCAGGCTGGAGGTGCTGTTGTGTGTGCCTGGAGAAGAGGATGCACAGGTGCCCTGGGTGCTGAGCTCCTGCACTTCTGTGCCCTGCTGAGGAGCAGAACCAAGCTCAGAGGGTTGATTTGGCGGTGTCCCTCCAGCTGCTGAGGGTACAGGAGCTCCAAACCATCCTTTGTCATGGTTTGATCTGCCCTAGGAGGTGAGAGAGAGAGATTTGGCACCCTGTTAGAGGAATTAAAAGTCACATCATCTCTGTGAACACACATTTCAGGATGAGAATTTTTCCTTACAGCCTTCAGAGAGTGAACAGGCTCCTCTCCTCCTCCAAATCCTGCCACGCAGCCTAGGCTGAGCTAAGCCTGGACAGCAGTTTTGCTGGCACAGCTGTGTGTGAGCTTTGCTGTCGTTGGTTCTGGGCCAGGTCTGCCTTTTTTGTGGTTTCTGTAGCCTTGGCTGTCCCTGAGATAAGAAATGGGAGTTTGAGGTGTTACCAAACTGCTGCTGGTGTGAGATTTCCAGCTGGGACCAAGCAGAAAACAGAGGAAAAGCTCATCAGGAGACACCAGAGGCAGCCTTGTGTCCCCAGGCAGGGGATGCTGCTGGGAGAGGGAAGCACGTGGAGCCTCCAGGCTGGAGGTGGAGTTGTGTGTGCCTGGAGAAGAGGATGCACAGGTGCCCTGGGTGCTGAGCTCCTGCACTTCTGTGCCCTGCTGAGGAGCAGAACCAAGCTGAGAGGGTTGATTTGGCGGTGTCCCTCCAGCTGCTGAGGGTACAGGAGCTCCAAACCATCCTTTGTCATGGTTTGATCTGCCCTAGGAGGTGAGAGAGAGATTTGGCACCCTGTTAGAGCAATGAAAGGTCACATCATCCCTGTGAACACACATTTCAGGATGAGAATTTTTCCTTCCAGCCTTCAGAGAGTGAACAGGCTCCTCTCCTCCTCCAAATCCTGCCACGCAGCCTAGGCTAAGCTAAGCCTGGACAGCAGTTTTGCTGGCACAGCTGTCTGTGAGCTTTGCTGTCGTTGGTTCTGGGCCAGGTCTGCCTTTTTCGTGGTTTCTGTGGCCTTGGCTGAGCCCCCCCTGTCAGCTAGAGAAGGAAGGGAATGGAACTGTGAAGCTCACCAGGCCTGCAGAGAATGGAGGGGTGGAAAAGTTATCACTGGGATGTCCTGGGTGCTGAGCCCCCTCCTCCCCAGAGAGTTTGATCAGCCCTGCTTCAAACCTGATATCATGGACTTTTCATCAGCTGCAGCTTCTGGAAGTGATGAGAGACACAGCCTGGGACTTGTGATGCCAGCAGAAAATAAAGATTGATGGAGTGGCCTTTTGGCTCCCTGGTGGTTTTTGATATTTGGCATCCAAAACATTCCTCAAAAGTGTCGTTCACCACTGCCTGAGTATCTTGGCCTTCCAAAACTCTATCAAAACTCTTCCAAAACTCTTCTGAAAATGAGTGATCTGAATGATGATAAACATTCTCTGGTGATGTATCCAAAACATTCCTCAAAAGTGTCATTCACCACTACCTGCATATCTTGGCCTTCCAAAACTCTTCCAAAACTCTTCCAAAAATGAGTGATCTGCACAATGATAACCATGAGTGATCTGCACAATGATAACCATTGTGATGTATCCAAAACATTCCTCAAAAGTGTCATCTCTAGAAGTCATAAGTTTTTGTACCATATTTAAATACTTAGAATCAATAACAAGAGGCAAAAATGAATACATAAATGTAAAGGCAAACGTTATCTGGTCATTTTTAACAGGTGGAACTGGGGAGTTCTGTGGAGTCAGAGCTCTTTCCTATTTCTTTTTCTCTCAGACCTCTTTCCTATTTCTTAACCTCCCATTTCTTGTTCAGTCTGAGAAATGAAACACTCCTCTTAAAGTTTTTAAGAGTTTTAATAAATGATAATAAAGGATAAAACAGAAAGCAAAAGGTACAAGTGCCTGGGTGCCTGGCAAAGCCAGCACGCACCAACATCTCCAGTCTGTAATTTTTTATACTGTTACAGTTTTATTATTTCCTCCAATGATTTAGCAGAATTATTTTGAGCTCCTTGACCAAAATCTTGCCTCAGATGTTCTGCAACATTGCACAATTCAAGAGTTGTAGGCATTGGCAGTTTAGGGTGGTCTCCAGATGCCATTTAAGGGGTTTTGGTACTGAACCTTTTCTGGAGTCTTCTGGTGTCTCTTTAGGCTACCTTGGACTTATATATTGCAATAATAATCATTTCTTAAAACAAATCTTTGGCAAGCCAAATAACAACTTCTGAAAGCCTTGCTTCCCCCTTCCTCACAAGCAATTACAAATTTGATCCTACTTCAAAGCAGTTTAAAACTTACCACAATTCTTTACAAACAATCACAATTTTAGAAGTTTAAAACTTACCATAATTATTTACAAACAAAAAAAAAATTTAGAATTAAAGAAAATTATAGCAAAATCCAACAACTACCTGAACGTTTAGAACACTCAAGAACATCCATGGTCAATAAAATCCACAGGTTGTGCTCCTATGGTCTCATTTGCACCTTCACTGGGGTAGAGGCGTCTCTCCCTCCTGGCATTGCAAGCCCTGGGCAGGGTCCCTTCCTACAGCAATGGTTCTGGGATTCTGTCAGGGACTCCCTTTCCTTTTCTTCAGCTGGGAATGGGCTGGGAAATGTCCAGCAAAGCAACCTTTGCCGCCTGCTTTGTCAGCCTGCACAGCTCCTGGACCTGGTCACCTGTCCCTGCACAGCTCCCCTGGGGAGCAGGGCAGGAGCAGCACCCCTGGCAGCCTTGGGAATTGCCCTCTTGGATCCACGGCACAGCTCGGGTGAGCTGGAATTTCAGCTGCCATGACACAGCACCCCACGTCAGCCAAGAACTCAAAACTCACTCAAACCCATCATCCCCCACATTCCCTGGAAGTTCACCCCATGTCCCCACCCATGTCCGTGTCCCCTGATGTCCCCACCCATGTCCTTGTCCCCTGATGTCCCCACCATGTCCGTGTCCCCTGATGTCCCCACCCATGTCCCTGTCCCCTGATGTCCCCACCCATGTCTGTGTCCCCTGATGTCCCCAACCACATCGGTGCCCCCTGATGTCCCCACCATGTCCCTGTCCCCTGATGTCCCCATCCATGTCCGTGTCCCCTGATGTCCCCACCCATGTCCCCTGATGTCCCTACTCATGTCTGTGTCCCCTGATGTCCCCACCCCTGTCTGTGTCCCCTGATGTCCCCACCCCTGTCTGTGTCCCCTGGTGTCCCCACCCATGCCCATATCCCCACCACGTCCCCATTCATGGCCCTCCATGTCCCCACCCATGTCCGTGTCCCCTGATGTCCCCACCCATGTCCGTGTCTCCTGGTGTCCCCACCCACATCGGTGTCCCCTGATGTCCCCACCCATGTCCCTGTCCCCTGATGTCCCCATCCATGTCCCTGTCCCCTGATGTCCCCTCCATGCCCATATCCCCACCACGCCCCCATTCATGGCCCTCCATGTCCCCTCCCATGTCCATGTCACCCCTGTCTCCATCCATGTCCATGTCACCCATGTCACTCTCCCTGGCCGTGTCCCCTTGAGGTCCTGCTGCATCCAGGTGCCCACAGGGAGCCAGGAAGGTGTGGAGACCACCAGCCAGCTGCCATCCCAACATGGACCACCAGCACCAGGGATCACCAAGGCTCTGCCCAACTGTGGAGTCACTGTGGATCATCCCATGGGGCTCCTCCAACCAGGGATGGAGGTGGAGCAGGGCACAAAGCTCTTCCTGCACGTGGGGCACTTGCAGGGCTTCCCTTACTGGTGCCTCCATTGCTGTGGGGTCACGGCAGAGCTCTGGGAGAAGCTCTTCCCACACTCAGGACACTGTCAGGGCCTCTCTCTGCACTGGATCTGCAGGTGGGTGACAAAGGTGGAGTTTTCCTTAAAGCCCTTCCCAGTCGGGGCACTGGAAGGGGCTCTCTTCTGAGTGAACCTTCTGATGGTCGAGGAGACTGGATTTGCTCTGATACCTCTTCCCACACTCAGGACACTCATGGGGCTTCACCCCGGTGTGGGTTCTCTGGTGGATGACCAGGCTGGAATTCTGCATGAAGCTCTTCCCACACTCTGAGCACGTGTAGGGGCATTCCCCAGCGTGCATTGCCTGGTGCATGATCAGCCCAGAGCTGTCACGGAAGCTCTTCCCACATTCCCCACACACAAAGGGTCGAATTCCCGTGTGGATCATCTGGTGCCGTTTCAGGTGGCTGCTCATCGTGAAGCCCTTCCCACACTCTCCACATTTATAGGGTCTTTCACCAGTGTGGGTCATCTGGTGGCGGATCAAACTGGCGCTCAGGCTGAAGCTCTTGCCACACTCCCCACACTCGTAGGGCCGTTCTCCAGTGTGGTTCCTCCGGTGGGTGGTCAGCAGGGAGCTGCAAGTGAAGCTCTTCCCACACTCCCCACACTCGTAGGGCCGTTCCCCGGTGTGGCTCCTGTGGTGGACGACCAGGTGGGAGCTGGAAGTGAAGCTCTTCCCACACATCCCACACCCATAGGGCCGTTCCCCTGTGTGGACGCTCTGGTGTCGGATCAGGTCGGAGCTGTCCCTGAATCCCTTCCCACACTTCCCACAATGGTAGCGCCGTTCCCCGGTGTGGCACATCCTGTGGCGGACCAGGAGGGAGTTTGTGGAGAAACTTTTGTCACATTCCAAGCACTGATGGGGCTTATTGTCATTCAGCTCAGAGCTCTGGCCAGATCTCTGCCCACCTTTCTTGCACCGGGTGGGTTTTCCCTCCTTGGAGCACCCTGGGCTGGGTTTGGAGCCCCTCCTCGTGTTGGATCTCCGGGGTTTTTCCTCCCCGTTGGACTCCTGTGCTGTAGAGCCACCCAAAACAGCTTCTCCTGTGAGATTCTGCCCAGGGGATTTGTCCTCCCTGCTCTCCATCCTCAGCTCCTTGTCTGGGGGAGGAAGGACAAGGACAGGATGGGATTTGCCTCTGTGTCCCAGGGAAGGGGAAGGAGATCCCCCAGTCCATCCCCAGCAGGACGGTGTCAGCAGCGGGGTTGTCCTGCAGCCGGGGCCAGGCTGGGCTGGGAGATGGAGCAGGAGAGAGGGGGAAAGGGGCACTGACTTCATCCTCACCTGCCTGGCTGTCCTGGGGCATCTTCCTCTTCCTCACAGCCTTCTCCTCCTCCATTCAGCCAAGGTTTGGGAATGGGAATTCCTGGTTTGGGGTAAAAACATTGTGTGAGTGCAATGGCTTTGAAGGTCCGAGTCCATCTCTAGAAGTCACCGGGCGTCCATAAAAACCTCCAAAAATCGAGCAGGACTCCAAAAAACACTCTCCCACGAGTTCCCTGTTTCCAGTCTCCTTACTTTGGGGATATTTTATTTATTTTGAGCTCTTCTCACAGCTGCTGGGGGGCCCGTGGCTCCTGGGGATCCCCCCTCTCCCGGGAGCCCCAAAACCAATGGGACATTGCCCGCAGCACCGGGACACCGACACGTGGGACCCCAAAATCCCCCCCGGGCTCAGCTTTGGACTCCTGCAAGATCCAAAAAATACCCCTGCATCATAGAAATATTAATAAAAGAAATCTCTCTTAAGCACACCGAAATATATTTGGGACTCGGTTCCGAAATCCCCGTGCTCCAAACCCCACATTTTTTCCCCTCCCTCCCCAAAAAAGCCATAAAACCCCCACCCCTCCCGCAGATCCCGCCGTGGGTTTTTGGGGCGAGCTTCCCCTCCCCGTCACCTGCGGGATGCCGGGCACGGCGCTGCCGGCGCGGCCGGCGGAGCTGCGGGCTGGGCGGGCTGGCCCTGGAACGGCGCCGCTCTCCTTCTGCTCCTCCCTTTCCTGCTCCTCCCCTTCCTCTCTGCCTCTTCTTCCTCCTCCGCTCCCAGCCCGGTCCCCCTTTCCCCTTTCCCGGGATGGGCGGGGGGCTCGGGGTCCCCCCAGTGCGGATCCGTCCGTGCTGTGCCCCGGCCCCCCCCGGCCAAAATTCCGCTCCCGGGGGGGGCTGGATACGAGGGGGTGGCGCGGGTGGGGGGAGTGAAAAACAGAGTTCATTCTTTAGGATTTTTAAATGTTTAATAACAAGATAAAAGAAGGAAAATATTTCCAATTTCCAAAATTCCGCTCCCGGGGGGGGCTGGATACGAGGGGGTGGCGCGGGTGGGGGGAGTGAAAAACAAGAGTTGATTCTTTAGGATTTTTAAATGTTTAATAACAAGATAAAAGAAGGAAAATCTTTCCAATTTCCAAAATTCCGCTCCCGGGGGTGGCTGGATACGAGGGGGTGGCACGGGTGGGGGGAGTGAAAAACGGAGTTGATTCTTTAGGATTTTTCAATGTTTAATAACAGGAAACAGAATTCACTCTTTAGGATTTTTCAATGTTTAATAACAAGATAAAAGAAGGAAAATCTTTCCAATTTCCAAAATTCCGCTCCCGGGGGTGGCTGGATACGAGGGGGTGGCGCGGGTGGGGGGAGTGAAAAACAGAGTTGATTCCTTAGGATTTTTAAATGTTTAATAACAGGAAACAGACTTCACTCTTTAGAATTTTTCAATGTTTAATAACAATAAAAGAAGGACTTTTAATAACAATAAAATGTTTACTGTTTAATAACAATAAAAGAATCTTTCCAGCCCTGGGCTGCTTTAGATGCACGGCCAAAGAGCACGAAAAGAACTAAAATCATGTTCTCTCCATACCCTTACATAGCTGGGCTTACATGCATATTCATTAGCTTTTACTTTATTTAAATTAAAATTAAATATTTATATTATTTCAACTTTCCCGAGAGCTTTTGATGTTGCAGGGGCTCTTTGTGTTTAGGTTTCCCATCATGATTTACCTGAGATCAAGTCAATTAATTTTATTCCTTCTCGTGATTTTATCCCTGTAGTTTCACCCATTTTTGATAAGAGGAGTTATCGAGCTCTTCCCCAGTCTCCTCCCGTGCTCTGCCTTGTGTCACTGTTATCACTGGCACACTCAGTCAGTGCATGGCCTTACACTGACAATTAATTTTCTTAATTACACAAAAGCCTTTTCACAGCTGATGTTTTGCTGAGGTCTGTGGTACAACACCTTCATCACACTATTATTTCTATAAGTGATAAATAGATTTATTACACTACTATTTCTATAAGCAATACAGTTTATACTTAAACTGATGGATTATATTGCCACGCAATTAAAGAGTTATAATTTGTACCACATTTAAATACTTAGGATCAATAAGAACATGCAAAAATGAATACATAAATGCACTGGGCATTTTTACCAGGTGGAACTGGGGAATTTTGGGCTCTGCAGGTCTGCCTGGCACTGTGGAGTCTGAGCCAGAGCTCTTTCCTATTTCTTTTCCTCTCTCAGTCCTCTTTCCTATTTCTCTACCTCCCATTTATTGTTCATTGTGTTATAAATGAAAAGGATTCGAGCTAAATTGTAACTGTAATCATTATATCAGTATTTAGAAAATTCTTTTTAATTTAAAGCAATATAGGAAATTAATGTTACAAAGTAGAGGGGCCCTTTTTATAGACAATTTATGAGAAAACAGAACACAGGATGTGTGTTTGATACACACCCTCCCCCTCCTCCAGCTGGTTTTGCTTATGTTTTATCCAAACCTAAATTATTAACTAATTATTAACTAATTATTAACTGAACCCTAATTATTAACTCAATTAATCACTACCAAACTTTATCTTGTATTTCATCTCAATTAAAATTGCTGCTAAAATTTAACTTTTTTGTTTGTTGAATTGTTCATACAGAATTTCATTTGTAACATTATCTTTGTCTCCTGTTGTCCTTTGTTAAACTTTTAAATTTTACCAGGAGAGAGTGAATTTTACCCCTCGTTTTTCACAGGGGGCACAGGGACATGGGGGACACAGGGACAACAGTGTCACCTGCTGCCACCTGGAGTCACCCATGCTCTTACCCTGCTATTGAGTGGCATCGTTAATTAATTAGAGCTAATTATCACCTCGAGGAGGGGTTTGGAGCAGGGAGAGCCCCGAGGAGGAAGATGAAGTTCAGGGTCTCCGGTGTTCTTGGGGGATTTGGGGACAACCTGAGTGTCCCCAAGGAGATTCCCCCTTTTATCTCTGATGGGACACCCGTGTCCCCAAGGAGATTGTCACCCCCACTGCTGGGACACACGTGTCCCCAAGGTCATCCTCCCCACTGTGGTGACACACGTGTGTCCCCAAGCAGATTGTCCTCATCCTGCTTGTGGTGGGACACTCATGTCCCCAAGGAGATCGTGCCCTCCATCTCCAGTGGGACATGAGTGTCCCCAAGGAGTTTGTCCTCTCCCTGTCTGTGGTGGGACACTCCTGTCCCCAAGGAGATTGTCCCTCTGTGGTGGGACACTCCTGTCCCCAAGGAGTTTGTCCTCTCCCTGTCTGTGGTGGGACACATCTGTCCCCAAGGAGATCGTGCCCTCCATCTCCAGTGGGACGTGAGTGTCCCCAAGGAGTTTTTCATTTATAACGCAATGAACAATAAAAAAGTTTAAAAGTTAAATAAAAAACACCCTTACCCTGCCTGTCGTGTGTCATCTGTGTCCCCAAGGAGTTTTTCCTTACCCTGCCTGTCGTGTGTCACCTGTGTCCCCAAGGAGATTGTCCCTTCCCTGTCTGTGGTGGGACACTCATGTCCCCAAGGAATTTGTCCCCTCCCTGTCTGTGGTGGGACACTCCTGTCCCCGAGGAGTTTGTCCTCTCCCTGTCTGTGGTGGGACACTCCTGTCCCCGAGGAGTTTGTCCCCTCCCTGTCTGTGGTGGGACACATCTGTCCCCAAGGAGATCGTGCCCTCCATCTCCAGTGGGACATGAGTGTCCCCAAGGAGTTTTTCCTTACCCTGCCTGTCGTGTGTCACCTGTGTCCCCAAGGAGTTTGTCCCTTCCCTGTTGTGTGTCACCTGTGTCCCCAAGGAGTTTGTCCCCTCCCTGTCTGTGGTGGGACATTCATGTCCCCAAGGAGATTGTCCTCTCCCTGTCTGTGGTGGGACACTCATGTCCCCAAGGAGATTGTCCCTCTGTGGTGGATGTGTGTCCCTAAGGAGATTGACCCCCCATCTATATTGTGACACTTGTGTCCCCAAGGAGTTTGTCCCCTCCTTGTCTATGGTGGGACACTCATGTCCCCAAGGAGATTGTCCCTTTTTCTGCAGTGCAGCATGTGTGTCCCCAAGGAGATTGTCACCCCCACTGCTGGGACACACGTGTCCCCAAGGTCATCCTCCCCACTGTGGTGACACACGTGTGTCCCCAAGGAGTTTGTCCCCTCCCTGTCTGTGGTGGGACACATCTGTCCCCAAGGAGATCGTGCCCTCCATCTCCAGTGGGACGTGAGTGTCCCCAAGGAGTTTTTCATTCATAACGCAATGAACAATAAAAAAGTTTAAAAGTTAAATAAAAAACACCCTTACCCTGCCTGTTGTGTGTCATCTGTGTCCCCAAGGAGTTTTTCCTTACCCTGCCTGTTGTGTGTCACCTGTGTCCCCAAGGAGTTTGTCCTCTCCCTGTCTGTGGTGGGACATTCATGTCCCCAAAGAGTTTGTCCTCTCCTTGTCTGTGGTGGGACACTCCTGTCCCCAAGGAGATTGTCCCTCTGTGGTGGATGTGTGTCCCCAAGGAGATTGACCCCCCCCCCATCTCTATGGTGACACTCGTGTCCTCAAGGAGACCTCCACCAAGCTTCATGTACTCATTGATGGCCTTGGTGGCCAAGATGTTCTCACAGATCAGGGCCTTGTGGTCATCAAAGTGGCTGAGCTTGGCCACACCCAGGTCCATGAGGAACAGCTGCCCGGGGCCATGGGGAAGGGCTCAGTGCCACCCATGACCCCAAAGGGCTTTGGAGGCACCCAAAGATCCCAAAATTACTCAGCCAACCCACCCTGCATCTCCTGGCACTCCTCGGAGTTGTGCTTTCCATTTCTACAGTCTCATCCCAACTCATCCATCCCAAAACGTTCCAACTCAGCCCAGTCCAACCCATCTGTTCCATCCCAACTCAACCCAATCCATGCAAACCCATCCTATTCCAACTCATCCATCCCATTCCATCCATTCCAACACAACTCATCCATCCCATCCCATTCCAACATGTCCCAACTCAGCCCAATCCAACCCATCTATCCCATCCCAACTCAACCCAATCCATGCAAACCCATCCTATTCCAACTCATCCATCCCATCCATTCCAACACAACTCATCCATCCCATCCCATCCCATTCCAACACAACTCATCCATCCCGTCCCATCCCATCTCATCCCATCCATTCCAACACAATTCATCTATCCCATCCCATCCCATCCATTCCAATCCAACCCATCTATCCCATCCCAACTCAACCCAATCCATGCAAACCCATCCTATTCCAACTCATCCATCCCATCCATTCCAACACAACTCATCCATCCCATCCCATCCCATTCCAACACGTCCCAACTCAGCCCAATCCAACCCATCTATTCCATCCCAACCCAACCCAATCCGTGCAAACCCATCCTATTCCAACTCATCCATTCCATCCATTCCAACACAACTCATCCATCCCATCCCATCCATTCCAATCCAACCCATCTATCCCATCCCAACTCAACCCAATCCATGCAAACCCATCCTATTCCAACTCATCCATCCCATTCATTCCAACAAAACTCATCCACCCCATCGCATCCCATCCATTCCAACACAACTCATCTATCCCATCCCATCCCATTCCAACACGTCCCAACTCAGCCCAATCCAACCCATCTATTCCATCCCAACCCAACCCAATCCATGCAAACCCATCCTATTCCAACTCATCCATCCCATCCCATCCATTCCAACACAACTCATCTATCCCATCCCATCTCATCCCATCCCATCCCATCCATTCCAACACAATTCATCTATCCCATCCCATCCCATCCATTCCAATCCAACCCATCTATCCCATCCCAACTCAACCCAATCCATGCAAACCCATCCTATTCCAACTCATCCATCCCATCCATTCCAACAAAACTCATCCATCCCATCCCATCCCATCCATTCCAACACAACTCATCCATCCCATCCCATCCCATTCCAACATGTCCCAACTCAGCCCAATCCAACCCATCTATCCCATCCCAACCCAACCCAATCCATGCAAACCCATCCTATTCCAACTCATCCATCCCATCCATTCCAACACAACTCAATCCAAATCATTTATCCCACCCCATCGCATCCCATCCAAACAATCACATCCCACCAGTCCCAACCAAACCCATCCTGCTCCTTCCTGGTGGAGAATCGTGCTGCATGGGATGCACAGCTCCAGGCAGCTGCACAGCTCCTGGTGGTGGAAGGGGATGAACTCTGACAATTCCTTGTAGCCCATGATGAAAAGTGCCCGTGTTTGAATTCTGGGCACTGAGAATTTCAGGTTTTCTGTGCTCACAGGCACTGATCTCTATTTGATCTGGGGCTGTGGAACAGGCTTCCAAAATTGAGTGGCAGCACTGGAATTATAGATATGTAGTTTGAATAGAAGTGTGTAATACCACAGGGCAGAAAACGTAGATTTTAAGGTTTTAATATATAGTAATCTATATAAAGCAAAATGGAGGATTGAGGGCATTGGTTAAGTTCTTCTTTTTCACCTTCTTCTTCATGGGTTTGGGTGGTATCTTATAAAAAAATCTGCAATGTGGACCACAGGTGTTTGGTTATTGGGTTAAAAGTAAAAATAAAAAAAATATTAAAAATAAAAAGTAAAAATGTAGGTGTCAATAATTGGGCAATTAGTGCTTAAAGACTTTGGAAAGACAGACAGAGCCATTTTTCACTTTGTTAGCTAAAACTCACAACTTGTGAGACTGTGACAGAGGTAAGGATTAATAAATATCTGAGTCTGAAGATGAACGCTGTGTCTGACAGGGTCAGCTCCAGCTCCAGCCATTCACCCCTGGAGGGGTGGGAGATAAGGGGGAATCTGAGGTGGGAATAGGGAATTCTTAGTGGGAACGTAGGGATGGGGATAGGAGGGGATGGGGCTGCGGCGGGGGGGGGGAAAGGGGGACCGGGATGGGAGCGGAGGAGGAAGAAGAGGCAGAGAGGAAGGGGAGGAGCAGGAAAGGGAGGAGCAGAAGGAGAGCGGCGCCGTTCCAGGGCCAGCCCGCCCAGCCCGCAGCTCCGCCGGCCGCGCCGGCAGCGCCGTGCCCGGCATCCCGCAGGTGACGGGGAGGGGAAGCTCGGCCCCAAAAACCCACGGCGGGATCTGCGGGAGGGGTGGGGGTTTTATGGCTTTTTTGGGGAGGGAGGGGAAAAAATGTGGGGTTTGGACAGAATCCGGAACCGAGTCCCAAATATATTTCGGTGTGCCTAAGAGAGATTTCTTTTTAATAATTTCTATGATGAGTGGGTATTTTTGGATCTTGCAGGAGTCCAAAGCTGAGCCCGGGGGGGAATTTGGGGTCCCACGTGTCGGTGTCCCGGTGCTGCGGGCAATGTCCCATTGGTTTTGGGGGCTCCCGGGAGAGGGGGGATCCCCAGGAGCCACGGGCCCCCCAGCAGCTGTGAGAAGAGCTCAAAATAAATAAAATATCCCCAAAGTAAGGAGAGTGGAAACTGGGAACTCGTGGGAGAGTGGTTTTTGGAGTCCTGCTCGATTTTTGGAGGTTTTTATGGACACCCGGTGACTTCTAGAGATGGACTCGGACCTTCAAAGCCATTGCACTCACACAATGTTTTTGCCACAAACCAGGAATTCCAATTCCCAAACCTTGGCTGAATGGAGGAGGAGAAGGCTGTAAGGAAGAGGAAGATGCCCCAGGACAGCCAGGCAGGTGAGGATGAAGTCAGTGCCCCTTTCCCCCTCTCTCCTGCTCCATCTCCCAGCCCAGCCTGGCCCCGGCTGCAGGACAACCCCGCTGCTGACACCGTCCTGCTGGGGATGGACTGGGGGATCTCCTTCCCCTTCCCTGGGACACAGAGGCAAATCCCATCCTCTCCTTGTCCTTCCTCCCCCAGACACGGAGCTGAGGATGGAGAGCAGGGAGGACAAATCCCCTGGGCAGAATCTCACAGGAGAAGCTGTTTTGAGTGGCTCCACGACAAATGAATCCAACAGAGAGGAAAAGCCCCCGAGATCCCGAACAAGGAGGGGCTCCAAACCCAGCCCAGGGTGCTCCAAGGAGGGAAGACCCACCCGGTGCAAGAAAGGTGGGCAGAGATCTGACCAGAGCTCTGAGCTGAATGACAATAAGCCCCATCAGTGCTTGGAATGTGACAAAAGTTTCTCCACAAACTCCCTCCTGGTCCGCCACAGGATGTGCCACACCGGGGAACGGCGCTACCATTGTGGGAAGTGTGGGAAGGGATTCAGGGACAGCTCCGACCTGGTCAGACACCAAAATGTCCACACTGGGGAACGGCCCTACGTGTGTGGGATGTGTGGGAAGAGCTTCACTGCCAACTACACCCTGAATGCCCACAAGAGGATCCACACCGGGGAACGGCCCTACAAGTGTGGCGAGTGTGGGAAGAGCTTCATTGTCAGGTCCCAGCTGAGTGACCACCAGCGGGTTCACACTGGGGAGCAGCCCTATGAGTGTGGGGAGTGTGGCAAGAGCTTCAGCCTGAGCACCAGCTTGACCCACCACCAGAGGATCAAACACAGGGGAGAGAAGCCCCATGAGTGTCCTGAGTGTGGGAAGAGGTATCAGAGCAAATCCAGTCTCCTCAACCATCAGAAGGTTCACTCAGAAGAGAGCCCCTTCCAGTGCCCCGACTGGGAAGGGCTTTAAGGAAAACTCCACCTTTGTCACCCACCTGCAGATCCAGTGCAGAGAGAGGCCCTGACAGTGTCCTGAGTGTGGGAAGAGCTTCTCCCAGAGCTCTGCCGTGACCCCACAGCAATGGAGGCACCAGTAAGGGAAGCCCTCCAAGTGCCCCACGTGCAGGAAGAGCTTTGTGCCCTGCTCCACCTCCATCCCTGGTTGAAGGAGCCCCATGGGATGATCCACAGTGACTCCACAGTTGGGCAGAGCCTTGGTGATCCCTGGTGCTGGTGGTCCATGTTGGGATGGCAGCTGGCTGGTGGTCTCCACACCTTCCTGGCTCCCTGTGGGCACCTGGATGCAGCAGGACCTCAAGGGGACACGGCCAGGGAGAGTGACATGGGGGACATGGGGACATGGATGGAGACAGGGGTGACATGGACATGGGAGGGGACATGGAGGGCCATGAATGGGGACATGGTGGGGATATGGGCATGGAGGGGACATCAGGGGACACAGACATGGATGGGGACATCAGGGGACACAGACATGGGTGGGGACATGGAGGGCTATGAATGGGGACGTGGTGGGGATATGGGCATGGGTGGGGACATCAGGGGACACAGACATGGGTGGGGACATCAGGGGACACAGACAGGGGTGGGGACATCAGGGGACACAGACATGGGTGGGGACATGGGGTGAACTTCCAGGGAATGTGGGGGATGATGGGTTTGAGTGAGTTGTGAGTTCTTGGCTGCCGTGGGGTGCTGTGTCATGGCAGCTGAAATTCCAGCTCATCCGAGCTGTGCCGTGGATCCAAGAGGGCAATTCCCAAGGCTGCCAGGGTGCTGCTCCTGCCCTGCTCCCCAAGGGAGCTGTGCAGGGACAGGTGACCAGGTCCAGGAGCTGTGCAGGCTGACAAAGCAGGCAGCAAAGGTTGCTTTGCTGGACATTTCCCAGCCCATTCCCAGCTGAAGAAAAGGAAAGGGAGTCCCTGACAGAATCCCAGAACCATTGCTGTAGGAAGGGACCCTGCCCAGGGGTGGCAATGCCAGGAGGGAGAGACGCCTCTACCCCAGTGAAGGTGCAAATGAGACCATAGGAGCACAACCTGTGGATTTTATTGACCATGGATGTTCTTGAGTGTTCTAAACGTTCAGGTAGTTGTTGGATTTTGCTATAATTTTCTTTAATTCTAAATTTTTTTTTTTGTTTGTAAATAATTATGGTAAGTTTTAAACTCCTAAAATTGTGATTGTTTGTAAAGAATTGTGGTAAGTTTTAAACTGCTTTGAAGTAGGATCAAATTTGTAATTGCTTGTGAGGAACTGGGAAGCAAGGCTTTCAGAAGTTGTTATTTGGCTTGCCAAAGATTTGTTTTAAGAAATGATTGTTATTGCAATATATAAGTCCAAGGTAGCCTAAAGAGAGAGCAGAAGACTCTATAACCAAAACCCCTGAAATGGCATCTGGAGACCACCCTAAACTGCCAATGCCTACAACTCTTGAATTGTGCAATGTTGCAGAACATCTGAGGCAAGATTTTGGTCAAGGATCTCAAAAAAAATCTGCCAAATCATAGGAGGAAATAATAAAACTGTAACAGTATAAAAAATTACAGACTGGAGATGTTGGTGCGTGCTGGCTTTGCCAGGCACCCAGGCACTTGTACCTTTTGCTTTCTGTTTTATCCCTTATTATCATTTATTAAAGCTCTTAAAAACTTTATGAGGAATGTGCTTCATTTCTCACACTGAACAAGAAATGAACAACCAGGCACTTGTACCTTTTGCTTTCTGTTTTATCCTTTATTATCATTTATCAAAGCTCTTAAAAACTTTAAGAGGAGTGTTTCATTTCTCACACTGAACAAGAAATGAACACCCAGGCACTTGTACCTTTTGCTTTCTGTTTTATCCTTTATTATCATTTATTAAAACTCTTAAAAGCTTTAAGAGGAGTGTGCTTCATTTCTCACATTGAACAAGAAATGGGAGGTAGGGAAATAGGAAAGAGGTCTGAGAGACAAAAAAAAAAATAGGAAAGACCTCTGACTCCACAGCTGCTGGGCAGACCTGCAGCATCCAGAACTCCCCAGTTCCACCTGTTAAAAATTCCCAGATAACATTGACCAGTGCATTTATATATTGGCTTTTGTATGTTGTTATTGATCCTGACTATTTAAATGTCTTACAAATTATAACACTTTTTAATTGTGTGACAATATAATCCATCAGTTTAAGTATAAACTGTATTGCTTATAGAAATAGTAGTGTAATAAATCTATTTATCACTTATAGAAATAATAGTGTGATGAAGGTGTTGTACCATAGACCTCAGCAAAACATCAGCTGTGAAAAAGTTTTTGTGTAATTAAGAAAATTAATTGTCAGTGTAAGGCCATGCACTGACTGAGTGTGCCAGTGATAACAGTGACACAAGGCAGAGCACGGGAGGAGACTGGGGAAGAGCTCGAAAACTCCTCTTATCAAAAATGGGTGAAACTACAGGGATGAAATCACGAGAAGGAATAAAATTAATTGACTTGATCTCAGAATGTCACACAGGTAAGTCCGGATGGGAAACCTAAACACAAAGAGCCCCTGCAACATCAAAAGCTCTCGGGAAAGTTTAAATAATATAAATATTTAATTTTAATTTAAAAAATGTAAAAGCTAATGAATATGCATGTAAGCCCAGCTATGTAAGGGTATGGAGAGAACACGATTTTAGTTCTTTTCGTGCTCTTTGGCCGTGCATCTAAAGCAGCCCAGGGCTGGAAAGATTTATCCTTCTTTTATCTTATTAAACATTGAAAAATTCTAAAGAGTGAAGTCTGTTTCCTGTTATTAAACATTGAAAAATCCTAAAGAATCAACTCTGTTTTTCTCTCACCCCACCCGCGCCACCCCCTCGTATCCAGCCCCCCCCGGGAGCGGAATTTTGGAAATTGGAAAGATTTGTCCTTCTTTTATCTTGTTATTAAACATTGAAAAATCCTAAAGAATGAACTCTGTTTTTCACTCCCCCCACCCGCGCCACCCCCTCGTATCCAGCCCCCCCCGGGAGCGGAATTTTGGCCGGGGGGGGCCGGGGCACAGCACGGACGGATCCGCACTGGGGGGACCCCGAGCCCCCCGCCCATCCCGGGAAAGGGGAAAGGGGGACCGGGCTGGGAGCGGAGGAGGAAGAAGAGGCAGAGAGGAAGGGGAGGAGCAGGAAAGGGAGGAGCAGAAGGAGAGCGGCGCCGTTCCAGGGCCAGCCCGCCCAGCCCGCAGCTCCGCCGGCCGCGCCGGCAGCGCCGTGCCCGGCATCCCGCAGGTGACGGGGAGGGGAAGCTCGGCCCAAACCCACGGCGGGATCTGCGGGAGGGGTGGGGGTTTTATGGCTTTTTTGGGGAGGGAGGGGAAAATATGTGGGGTTTGGAGCACGGGGATTCCGGAATCGAGTCGCAAATATATTTCGGTGTGCCTAGGAGAGATTTTTTAATTATAATTTCTATGATGAGTGGGACATTTTTCGGATCTTGCAGGAGTCCAAAGCTGAGCCCGGGGGGGATTTTGGGGTCCCACGTGTCGGTGTCCCGGTGCTGCGGGCAATGTCCCATTGGTTTTGGGGCTCCCGGGAGAGGGGGGATCCCCAGGAGCCACGGGCCCCCCAGCAGCTGTGAGAAGAGGGACCCCCATAACCCCAAAGTAAGGAGAGTGGGAACACGGAATTCGTGGGAGAGCGTTTTTTGGAGTCCTGCTCGATTTTTGGAGGTTTTTATGGACACCAGACACCCGGTGACTTCTAGAGATGGACTTTGTTATAAATGCATAGTATATAGTTGGCTTTTCGCAAATATTAAAATGAATATTGTATGTAGAATGTAGGAAGATTGTGCTGTATTTTCTTGGTTAATAGAATTTAGAAATGTGATGGTATCTCATTGTGAGAACATTGGGGTCTATTGTTTAAAGATTGCTTCTGTTATCAGTATCTTGTCTAAATGAAACTGAGCAGAACTCCAGGAGAAGAATTTATGGACCTGTGTTATCAGATGGAATGGAGACGAGTCTGCTGGATGGAGTGGGGAAGGGGAGTAGAGACTAAAACAAAGAGATTCTCACTCCAATAGAATGTTTGAATCATGTATGTGAATTTTAATATGCATCAGGCAGATGTTTTTAAAGGGAAAACTTTTGTTAAAACGTGTGCTGCTGGCTGGTTCTGTGCCAGGCACCCTCAGCAGAGAAAATGTATTTTGCTTTTATCTCTCCTAATCGTCTATTTTCTTAATTTTTTATTAAACTTCTAAATTTTTCCAAAAAAGTAAACCTCATTTTTCACAGACTTGGACAGCGGGACCTTCAAAGCCATTGCACTCACATAATGTTTTTCCCTAAATATTGATTTCTAATTCCCAATCCTCTGCCGAACAGATGAGAAAAAGGCTGTGAGGAAGAGGAAGGTGCCCCAGGACAGCCAGGCAGGTGAGGATGAAGTCAGTGCCCCTTTCCCCCTCTCTCCTGCTCCATCTCCCAGCCCAGCCTGGCCCCAGCTGCCACCATCTTATTGGGGATGGACTGGGAGATCTCCTTCCCCTTCCCTGGGACACAGAGGCAAATCCCATCCTGTCCTTGTCCTTCCTCCCCCAGACAAGGAGCTGAGGATGGAGACCAGGGAAGATAAATCCTCTGGGCAGAATCTCATGGCCGAGGCTGTTTTGAACAACTCTACAGCACAGGAGTCCAACGGGGAGGAAAAGCCCCGGAGATCCAACACGAGGAGGGGCTCCAAACCCAGCCCAGGGTGCCCCAAGGAGGGAAAACCCACCCTGTGCAAGAAAGGTGGGCAGAGATCTGACCAGAGCTCTGAGCTGGTGGTCCATGAGGAGCTTCAGAATGGCAAGAAGCTCCACCAGTGCTTGGAATGTGGGAAGAGTTTCTCCACAAACTCCCGTCTGCTGCGCCACCAGATGTGCCACACCGGGGAACGGCCCCACAAATGTGGGAAGTGCGGGAAGGGATTCAGAGACAGCTCTGACCTGATTGTCCACCAGAGGAGCCACACCGGGGAGCGACCCTATGAGTGTGGGGAGTGTGGGAAGGGCTTCACTTGCAGCTCCCACCTGATCGCCCACCAGAGGAGCCACACTGGGGAGCAGCCCTACGAGTGTGGGGAGTGTGGGAAGAGCTTCAGCCTGAGCACCAGTTTGATCCGCCACCAGATGACCCACACTGGTGAAAGACCCTATAAATGTGGAGAGTGTGGGAAGGGCTTCACAAAGAGCAGCCACCTGAAACGGCACCAGATGATCCACACGGGAATTCGACCCTTTGTGTGTGGGGAATGTGGGAAGAGCTTCCGTGACAGCTCTGGGCTGATCATGCACCAGGCAATGCACACTGGGGAATGCCCCTACACGTGCTCAGAGTGTGGGAAGAGCTTCATGCAGAATTCCAGCCTGGTCATCCACCAGAGAACCCACACCAGGGTGAAGCCCTATGAGTGTCCTGAGTGTGGGAAGAGGTATCAGAGCAAATCCAGTCTCCTCAACCATCAGAAGGTTCACTCAGAAGAGAGCCCCTTCCAGTGCCCCGACTGGGAAGGGCTTTAAGGAAAACTCCACCTTTGTCACCCACCTGCAGATCCAGTGCAGAGAGAGGCCCTGACAGTGTCCTGAGTGTGGGAAGAGCTTCTCCCAGAGCTCTGCCGTGACCCCACAGCAATGGAGGCACCAGTAAGGGAAGCCCTCCAAGTGCCCCACGTGCAGGAAGAGCTTTGTGCCCTGCTCCAACTCCATCCCTGGTTGGAGGAGCCCCATGGGATGATCCACAAGAGCCTTGGTGATCCCTGGTGCTGGTGGTCCATGTTGGGATGGCAGCTGGCTGGTGGTCTCCACACCTTCCTGGCTCCATGCGAGCACTGGGCACAGCAGGACAAAAATCCATTGAGATGCAGACCAACATCAGGAACTCATTGGGGTCAGTGGATTTTTTGTTGTACTTTTGACCCCAAGAAATCTCACCTTTTGCATCCAGTCGTTTCTTCTGATGGCATCCAGGAATTGTGGATGGTGTTGTAGGTCTTTTCAAACAAAAATCATTCCATGATTCTTATTGTTTCTGGCCTTTCCACAGGCATCTCCCACAGCCCAATGGTGACGTGTTGAAATGGTTTTTTCCCCCCATGGTTTGTCCCTATCCTCCCTGCAAGTTCCCCAGAACTGGTTTTATCCCAAGTTTATTCCCTCCCCTTTTTCTAGCCTCTTGTATTCCAATCCCTGTTTATTCCAGCCCCTTCCCCTGTTCCAGAAAGTTCTGCTCTCCTCGATGTCCTGTTGGCTCCCTTGAATTGTTCCCGGTTTTCCCCCATTTGCTAAGGTTTTATGAATTCCTCCCCTGTTGGATTGTCATTGGTTATTGCATTGTGTTCACCCCTGTTCAAAAACCCCCTTGTTTCACCCTGTCTTTGCTCTCTTTCCAAAACCCTTCAGCAGCAATAAAATTATTGTTGGAACCTCACACGGAGATCCTTTTCCTGATCCCAGATGTGACCCCCTGCATTGGCTTGGGGTTGTCAGCCCCAAATTTGCTGCCTAAGGCACCTTCCACACCTTGGCAGCTCCCCACCCAGCTGGACCTAGCCAGGATTTTGGAGATTTTGGGATCGCATCAGTGATGGACTGGAGCAAAACCCCAAGATTTTGAAGACAATGGAGTGAAAATAGGGGTTTTTTTTTTCTCTAAAAAGCCTCTAAAAAGGGCTCTTTCCACCCACAGTAGCACATGGATACTCAGCCAGCATGGACACGTAAATCCTTTTATTTTGGCCTTTTCTTTCATTTTTCTTCATCCCTTCACCCAACACTGGGGTAAAATAAAGACCTTGAACTGAGACGTGGATGGGGACATTGTAGGACATGTGTGGAGACATGGTGGTTCCACCCTGTCTCCACATATGGACACGTAAATCCTTTTATTTTGGCCTTTTCTTTCATTTTTCTTCATCTCTTCACCCAACACTGGGGTAAAAATAAAGACCTTGAACTGGATGGGGACATGGGGGGACATGGACATGGATGGGGACATTGTGGGACACATGTGGAGACATGGTGGAACCACATATGGACACGTAAATCCTTTTATTTTGGCCTTTTCTTTCATTTTTCTTCATCTCTTCACCCAACACTGGGGTAAAATAAAGACCTTGAACTAAGACATGGATGGGGACATTGTAGGACATGGATGGGGACATTGTAGGACATGGATGGGGACATTGTAGGACATGTGTGGGGACATGGTGGGCATGGGAACAGGGACATGGACATGGGTGTGGACATGGCTGTGGATGGGGATATTGGGCATGGGGAGGTCACAGACACAGATGGTGACATGGTGACATAGATGGCCATGGATGGTGACAAATGGCCTTGGAGACAAGTCCATGGATGGACATGTCCATGCCATGAGGTGTCCCATGACCAAGGACAACACATCACCACCGCCACCACGACAAGCGTTTCCTTCATGCTACCGTTTATTCCCCGCTCCTCTGGACACCTTGCAGGGTGTCCCCATGTCCTGGTGACCCGTGTCCCCTCAGGCCACTCCCAGCAGTGGCTCCAGCAGCAGCCAGATGCCGTCCTCAGCACGCAGGATCAGCTCGGGCTTGCGGCGCGGGGGCGGCCTGGCCGTGTCCCTCCGCAGCACAAACCGGGACAGCGTCAGTGCCACCACCACCTTCATCTCAGCCATGGCAAAGCTCTGCCCGATGCAGTTCCTGCCACCACATCCCCGCTGTGTCACTGTCACCCCGCTGTGAGCCCAGCCAGGGATGGCGGTGGCACTTGGGGACGCTCCTGTCCCCACCCCGCCACGTACCTGGGGCCAGCAGAGAAGGGGATGAAGGATGATGGGGACCGTCCCTTGCTGTTCTCTGGGCTGAACCTCAGCGGGTTGAACACCTGGGGTGACACCGACACCGTCACGCCGAGGGGACACAGCTGTCACCGCCGTGGTGACAGGGACACCTCGGAGCGTGGCCCTACCTCAGGCTCGGGCCAGAGGTCTGGGTTGTGGTGGGTGCCGTAGATGCTCATCAAGCAGATGACCCCTGGTGGGATGGGAATGGCCACTTTAGGGACAGCAGATGAGGGTGGCTGGTGACACTGGGGACACCCTGGCCATGCCATACCCTTGGGGATGACACGGCCATCGCGCAGGGGGACGTCCTCGGTGCAGCGCCGGGACACAGCAGTGACAGGAGGGTGCAGCCGCAGGCTCTCCTTGATGCACATGGTGGTGAAGGGCAGCTGGGACAGGTCCTCCCTGGGGACAAGCAAGGGTGGCACCATGTCCCCGAGCCACATGGCCGGGGGTGGCCCTGGGGACATCTCACCATTCAATGTCTGCAGTGTCCCGGCCGGCCAGGAGCTCCTGGACCTCCCGGCGGCACCTCTCCTGGTGCTCAGGGTGGCTGGCCAGGTTGTAGAAGAGCCACGCCAGGCCACTGGCCGTGGTGTCGTGGCCTGTGGGGACACTGGGTGAGTGAGGGGACACTGGAGTGGCTCCCTGGCAATGGCACCTGGAGCTCATGCTCACCCTCAAACATGAAGGTCTCAGCCTCAGCCGCGATGTCCTCGTCCGACAGGGTGTGGCCATTCTCATCCTGTGGGGGTGAGAGGAGCCATGGGCCACCAGGGGCCACTGGTCTATGGCCAAACCCCATCTGTGGCCACCACTCTTCCCCCATGGCCACCACTCTGCAGGCACCACCATCCCACTGGCCACCAGCTCCATGGTCAATGCGGCCCATGGCCACCAATGTTCCCCTGTGGCCACCAGTCTGTGCCCAACCTCCATGGCCACCAACATCCCACTGGGCCACTGGTCTGTGACCAACCCTTCCATGGTTACCACCATCCCTCCATGGCCACCATATCCCCATGGCCACCACCCTACAGGTGTCACCACAATCCCACTGGCCACCGGCTCTATGGTCAATGCTGCCCATGGCCACCAATGTTCCCCGTTGGCCACCAGTCTATGCCCAACCTCCATGGCCACCAGCATCCCACTGGCCACTTGTCTGTGGCCAACCCATGGCCACCACCATCACTCCATGGCCACCATATCCCCATGGCCACCACCCTACAGGCACCACAATCCCACTGGCCACCAACTCCATGGTCAATGCTGCCCGTGGCCACCCCTGTTCTCCTGTGGCCACCAGTCTATGCCCAACCTCCATGGCCACCAGCATCCCACTGGCCACTGGTCTGTGGCCAACCCTTCCATGGCCACCACCATCCCTCCATGGCCACCATATCCCCATGGCTGCCACCCTACGGGCACCACCATCCCACTGACCACCAGCTCCATGGTCAATGCGGCCCATGGCCACCAATGTTCCCCTCTGGCCACCAGTCTATGCCCAACCTCCATGGCCACCAGCATCCCACTGGCCACTGATCAATGACCAACCCTTCCATGGCCACCACCGTCCCCCCATGGCCACCATATCCCCATGGCCACCACCCTACAGGTGTCACCTTCCCACTGGCCACCAGCTTTATGGTCAATGCTGCCCATGGCCACCACTGTTCTCCTGTGGCCACCAGTCTATGCCCAACCTCCATGGCCACCAGCATCCCATTGGCCACTGGTCTATGACCAACCCATGGCCATCACCATCCCCTTGACCACCATACCTCCACTGGCCACCAGCTCTATGGTCAATGCTGTCCATGGCCACCACTGTTCCCCTGTGGCCACCAGTCTGTGCTCAGCCCCATCATGGCCACCAGCATCCCACTGGCCACTGGTCAGTGGCCAACTCTTCCATGGCTACCACCATCCCTCCATGGCCACCATATCCCCATGGCCACCACCCTACAGGTGTCACCTTCCCACTGGCCACCAGCTTTATGGTCAATGCTGCCCATGGCCACCAATGTTCCCCTGTGGCCACCAGTCTGTGCCCAACCTCCATGGCCACCAGCATCCCACTGGCCACTGGTCAATGACCAACCCTTCCATGGCCACCACCATCCCCTTGACCACCATACCTCCACTGGCCACCAGCTCCATGGTCAATGCGGCCCATGGCCACCACTGTCCCCTATGGCCACCAGTCTATGCCCAACCTCCATGGCCACCAACATCCCACTGGCCACTGGTCTGTGACCAACCCATGGCCACCACCATCCCCTTGACCACCATACCCCCATGGCCACCATTTCTATGGTCAATGCTGCCCATGGCCACCACTCTTCCCCTGTGGCCACCAGTCTATGCCCAGCCCCATCATGGCCACCAGCACCCCACTGACCACTGGTCTGTGGCCAACCCTTCCATGGCCACCACCATTCCCTTGACCACCATACCCCCACTGGCCACCAACTCCATGGTCAATGCTGCCCGTGGCCACCATCCAGCCCCATCATGGCCACTGGCCACTGCTCAATGACCAACCCTTCCATGGCCACCACCATTCCCTTGACCACCATACCCCCATGGCCACCACCACCCTCTTGACCACCTTCCTGCCCCCCTGGCCACCAGCCCAGCCCCACCTTGGTGAGCAGCAGGAGGTCGATGAAGTCCATGCCACGTCCCTGGTGGCCATCCAGCCAGGCCTGGTGGCCCAGGGTGGCGAGCGCGCGGCGCCGGCGCTGCACCACGTCGGCCGTGAAGGCGTGGACGGTGGCGCAGGCACGGGCAAAGCGCCGGCCATCGGAGGAGAGCCTGTAGAGCCACCACGGGTGGAGAAGTGGCCGGAGCTGGCGCCGGACCACCAAGGAGCTCAACTCCAGGATGGCCTGGATGTACTCGCTGGGGCGCCTGTGGGGAACAGGGACAGTGAGGGGACACTGTGGCCACCAGCATGGCCCGCAGGGATGATGGCAGGGCCACCAGAACGACCAATGGGGACAATTGCAGGGTCAGGATGGCCAACAGGGATGATGGCGGGGCCACCAGAATGACCAGTGGGGACAATTGGAGCATGAGGATGGCCAATGGGGTAAATGGTGGGGCCAGCAGGGATGATGGCAGGGCCACCAGAATGACCAGTGGGACAATTGCAGGGTCGGGATGGCCAATGGGGTCAATGGTGTGGCCAGCATAACCAACAAGGATGATGGCGAGGCCACCAGAGTGACCAATGGGGACAATTGCAGGGTCGGGATGGCCAATGGGGTCAATGGTGGGACCAGCATGGCCAGTGAGGTCAATGGTGTGGCCAGGATGGCCAACAGGGATGATGTCAAGGCCATTGTGGCCACCAGAATGACCAATGGGGACAATTGCAGGATTGGGATGGCCAATGGGGTCAATGGTTTTGCCAGCATGGCCAACAGAGATGATGGTGGGGCCACCAGAATGACCAATGGGGACAATTGCAGGGTCAGGATGGCCAATGGCAACCATAGGGGGACCAGCATGGCCAACAAGGATGATGGTGGGACCACCAGAATGACCCAGAATGGGGGCCACCAGAATGGGGACAATTGGAGCATTAGGATGGCCAATGGGGTCAATGGTGGGACCAGCATGGCCAACAGGGGTCATGGCAGGGCCACCAGAATGACCAATGGGGACAATTGCAGGGTTGGGATGGCCAATGGGATCA
>CAJVGK010000048.1:350227-405295 GCA_910950805.1 Acrocephalus scirpaceus scirpaceus
GTTTCATTTTTGCATCCTGGGAGACACAATGATTGTTGCGTGGGGAGGAGGGAGAGCTCGGAAAGGATGGGAGGAAGGTGCTTGTAAAACTTGTTTTACTTCTCAATATCCTCTGTCCTTTTTTGGCAATAACTTTAGCTAATTTTCCCATATTTAGTCTTTTTTCCCAGGGATCTGTGAGGGATTTCTCCCCCTCCTCATCTCAAGGCAAGAGCCTTTCCTTATATTTTCTCTCCCCATTCAGCTGAGAGGAGCAGCAATAAAGCAGCTTTGCTGGGTCATCAAGATGACCCTGTGACACTGTGTGGCCTTGTGGTTTTTCTATCTCTTGTGATTGTTGTGTGCATCTACAGAGGGAAAAAATAGGGATCCTGCACCTCTAGATCCAAAGATTTCCCATTTCCACATGGGCATGTCCCTGCTAACAGAGGTACCGTGTGTTCCCTCTATTCCTGGGAGAAGTGGATCCTTTCAGAGCTGCTGACACCCCTAGGCAGGACCCCCATGGAGCCTTGCAAACATTCATCCAGCTTCCTGCTTTCCCTGGAAGGCCTGAGGCTCTGGGTGTGGCTGGGCTTGAGGAGCCCAGCCCTGAGCACTGGCCACACTGCGCTGCTGAGCCCACAGCTCCAAGGTGAAGCCACCCAGCAAGAGCTCCCAGAGGCAGATCCCCCTGTCTCCAGGACCCCTCAGCTCCCAGCCCAGGCTTTCCATCCTGAATTCCCCTGGAGCTGAGCCCGGTCTCAAACCCAACATTTCCAGGTGTCACCCTTGACTCCTGTCAAATCCCTTGGCTTAACGGGGGGCTGGAGTGACCCCTCTGACTGGGACAGCAGGACCCCGGGATCAGGGAAAATGGGGAGGTGGGAGGACAATGGGGAACAGGCAATGGGAACAGCTGGGTGACTGGGATCTCCAGTCTCTGGGGGCACTGGGGAGCGCTGGGACACCAGGGCTGGGCTTGGGGCAGTGCTGGGATGGTTGTGGGTCCCGGCTCCAGCCCATTCCTGGCACTGCAGCCCCAAACTGCTCCTGGCCCCCAGGGGAAGATCCCCTGCCCAGCCCCACCATCCCACCCAGGGCCACCGTGTCCTGCTGGATCCCCCCAGTCCCGCTCTGCTGAGCTGTGCCAGACATGGGGTGCCAGGGGCTCTGTGCCCAGCAGGGCTGTGGCTCCAGACTGGGCTGGCACTGGGACACAGCTCCCACAGTGCCCCTGGCCCCAGGGATGGCCCTGCCCTGCCCTGCTCCCAGCGCTGTCCCTGAGCAGGGTTGGACCCTCAGGCTGGGCCAGGCTGGAGCCCAGTTCAGGATCCCTCCTGGTGCAGGAACCCCTCAGGACATGAGGCCCCCCAAGGGTTGGGCACAGATGCAGCTGTGGCTGCTTGTGACCTGTTCCAACACCTTTCCATGCAGATCCCATCCCTGCCTCTGGAGCAGTTCTGGTGGGGCCCCAGGCTGTGCACTGCAGTGAGATTGAGCTGCTCGGGGAGCCCCAAGTGCTGGAGCCTTTCCTGATGCCACAGGAGTTGAGGGCATGTCTCTTTCTCATGGGATAAAGGAGCCCAGGAATGCTGAGGTGCTGGGAGTGGTCTGTGAGGCAGGGACAGAAAGTGGCTGTGCAGGGACAGAACCCCCACACCTGGGTCAGGGATTGAATTCCCCCTGCAGGTCAGGAGCTGAGTGACCTTGAGGTGACCTTGAGGTGACCATGAGCATGAAATGAGCACGAGTCATAGTGATACAGAGATGAGCACGACACAGCCATGAGATGCCTGTGACAGTGAGATGACCACAACATGACCATGACCTGGAGACGACCAGCACCAAAACCAATCTAGGGCTGCTTTTAATGTAGGAATGAGACTGTCAGCAAGCTTTTCCCGATGGTTTGGTGACAGCAGTGATGAGGAACGGGCAGACCAGGGCCAGGTGAGGGAGGCAGGTGGAAAAGCCTTGGTGCCGCTCCAAGGGGATCCTTTGCACGGGCCTGGAGAGCTGCAGGGAGGAGAAAAAGCTGCAAATGAAACATTTCACGGAGTGCTTGGGCATGGAGCCGGCGGTGCCCGTGCCGGGGCGGTCGAAGGTGACCCCCTGCCTGGCTGGAGGGCAAGGGAGGTGCGATGGGCCGGGCTGGGGCTGAGAGGAGCTGGAGGCGGCTGCGGGCGGAGCCCGGCGGCAGCTCCGCCCGGCCCGGCACGGCCGGATGTGCCTGGGAGCGGGAGCGGCGGCGGGAGCGGCGGCGTGGTGCGGGACGGGCCCGGGGACAGGTGGGGATCCCGGGGACAGGGGGGGATCCCGGGGAAAGGTGGGGATCCCGGGGAAAGGTGGAGATCCCGGGGAGACGTGGGGATCCTGGGGAAAGGTGGGGGATCCCGGGGAAAGGTGGGGGATCCCGGCGAAGGGTGGGGGATCCCGGGGAAAGGTGGGGGATCCAGGGGAAAGGTGGGGGATCCCGGCGAAGGGTGGGGGATCGCGGTTAAAGGGGAGGATCCCGGAAGGGGTCGCGGGGCGTCTCGTTGCTGGCAGGAGCCCTGGGCGGGGAGCGGCGGGCACGGAGCCCCCCGGGCACGGAGCCCCCCGGGCACGGAGCCCCCCGCGCTGGGAACAGCGGCTCGGGCTGGGAGCGCCGGGCCGGAGCAGGAGGAGGAGGAGGAGACATTTCCCGGGCCCGGGATGAGCGCTGGCATGTATTATCTGAGCGGAGCTGATGTCTCTCACCGCTTTAGCTCTAGAATTACTCTGAGGCCCGGGAAGCCCCCGATCCCTGCGGCAGTGCAGCTTTTCCCAATGCTGGGATCGAGTCCCCATGGCAGACTGGGAGGCGGCTGGAGGAGAGGGGGGCCCAGGTTGGGATGTGCCCCATTGGCAGCTGGGGCAGGCGCAGCTCTGGGCTGAGCCGTGGGGTTTGTGGCCACGAGGGGCTCTCAGAATTGTGGCCCGAATTCCCTGCTTTGGGAGTTGGTGGCCAGGTGCGTGTGGCAATGTTGGCTCGGGGCTGTGGCTGAGCCCCCGTGTGCTGGCAGAGCTGTGCAGGTTGTGCGTGTGCAGCTGGGCTGGTGCAGCTGCAGGTGGCAGTGAGTGTGCAGGAGGGAAGTGGCACCTGTGCTCAGCCTGGCCCTAAACCTGGAATGTTTTGTGCTTCTCGCAGGTCTCCGGTTGAACCCAAGACATTCCACCAGCCCAGAGTTTGGATGCAGAACAACATGCCTGATCCTGTCTGGGGCTGGGCTTGGATCCAGCTGCTCCCAGGCTCCTCTCAGGCATTTGGGAAGCCGGGGACATCCCTTCTGCACCCCATGACCCAACATAAGTGGTTTCCTCATAAACCTCATCTGCAGGCTTCCCAGGGAGGCTGGGAATGCACAGCCCAGGGTGTCACCCATTCCCTGGGAGCTGGGAATGCACAGCCCAGGTGTCACCCACTCATGGGTAGGGAAAGCCCAGGGTCAACCACTCCGGGAGGGAATGCAATCCCAGGGTGTCACCCGCTCCTGGGGAGCTGGAATGCACATCCCAGGGTGTCACCCACTCCTGGGGAGCTGGGAATGCACAGCCCAGGGTGTCACCCATTCCCTGGGAGCTGGGAATGCACAGCCCAGGGTGTCACCCACTCCTGGGGAGCTGCCAGATAAGTCCCGGGGCAGAACTAAGGATTGCTCTTGCTCCAGGGACAAGCTGTGGGATGGCTCAAATCCCACTGGTCCTGGGAGCTCTTGGCTCTACCCTGCACCCCTGGGAAGCTTTCCCTTGCAGTCAGCCCCACTTAATTTGGGAGATTTGTGCTTCATGTGCGCTCCACTGCACCTTGGGGTTCTTTGGGATCCACCTCCATCCTTAGGGGCTCTGGGCTGCCCTGCCTTGTGTTGGGGCACAAGGAAAGCAGAGGGTGCTTGGGGAAGGTGCCCCCAGTGAGAAATGGGGAGCAGGAGCTTGTGTGGCTGTGCCCAGAACGCTGGGAGGGGTCTTGGCAAAGGGGTGATGGTACAAGAGAGCAGCAGAACCCTTCCAGGCAGGAAACAGCTTGGACATTGCATGGGGAAGCTGGGCCCTGGCACCAGTGCATCAGGAGCAGGGGGTCGAAGAAGCAGGTGGAGCTGCTCTTTTATGGATCCTGCTCCACGGCATCTGACAGTGGCCATCCCATGGCATCAGCGCTGTGAAAGAGCGACTGGGAAGGGGGGTCAGGGCCAGCAGTGCTCCTTTGGGCTCCCCTTGTTCCCCTCTTGGGACAGGAGGAGCATTTGGAAGGGATGTGGAGCCCCAGCTGTGCTCCCTGCCTGGTGCAGCTGGCAATTGCAGTGCAGCTGCTTCAGTGCCCTTGGGCAGACTTGGCATCTCGTCCTCTTGCTGCCAGAGGAGCTGCATGGCTCCTTCTCCTGCAGCCCCAGCTGCTGCCAGGCCTCCTCCCTGTCCCTTGCCAGCTGCTCCTCTTTGGCTTTCAGCACGTGGCACTGGAATTTCAGCTCTGCCTTTCCCAGGGATGGCCTGGGAAACCCAAAATGTCCCCTGGCCTGTCCTGGACACTCTGATGACATCCCAGGCTTTGAGATGCTCCAACTCAGATCTTGGCCCTCCCCCCACCTGGGGTTTGGGCCTCTCAAACTGGACTTTGGGATCCTCAGCCTAGGGCTTGGCACCCCTGAACTCTTGTTCAAGAGCCTGAGGGCTCATTCCCTGGCTGCCCGTTTCCACCCCAAACCCAAAGAGGGATTTCTTACTTTTCATTCCAGTTTCTCAGGGAGGAGGTGGGGGTGTCTGCCAAAGGCTGATCCCAGTCTTGATCAGCAGGAGTGGCTCTGGTTTGGAGTAGGGGGTCAGTGGGTCAGTGATCATGACCCCCAGTTTTGTTGGTTATAAAGTGGCTGGTTTTGCACTCAGTGGTGGATTTTGAGGGTGACACCCCAAAAAATCTGGGAGAATGTGTAGGGGAGGAATTTATTTGGGGGTACAAAGAGAAAAGGGGTGCAGAGGGACCCCAGGGTGGGGTTTGGGCTCTCCCTTAGGTGGGGTGGGGGTTGGAGGGAGCCCAGGTGCAGCTTTGGGGTCTTTGAGGCGTTTTGGCATCTTGGGCCTTGGCGCCACCTGTCAACTGGCAGGACCCAGTGCCAGGTTGGGGGTCCTGCTCACTGGGGGAGGAGGGGGCTCTGGGGAGGGTCCCTCCTCAATGGGGGATGTGATGGGAGAACCGTGGAGCCCCCAGGATGTAGATTTGGGGTCCCCTGGCTGGGCTGGGTCACTGGGGGTGGGGTGTCTTGGGTGCTGGCACCCCCTGGTGACTGGGAGGACCTGGCGCTGGGTTTGGGGGCTCCAAGGGTGGATTTTGGGGATCCCCAGTGTTGGAGCTCTGGAAGCTGAGAATTTCAGGCTTTCTGTGCTAAAAGGCACTGACCCTCAAGCAAACATTTGACCTGAGGCCGTGGAACAGGCTTCCAAAATGGAGTGACAGCACTGGGATTGTGGGTGTGGAGTTTGAATAAAAGTGTGCAATATCACAGGGAGGAAAACTTAGATTTTAAGGTTTTAGTATTAGTAATATCTAGAGACTAATATTGAGGATTTAGGGCATTGGTTAAGTTCTTTCACATTCTTGTTCATACTTTTGGGTGGGTTTTGCTCATTGAGTGAAAAGGTCCACATTGTGGACCTCAGGTGGTTAGTTACTGCGTTAAAACCCAATAAATAAATATTGGGTTAAAATCCTAAAAGTATGAATAACGTAGGTGTCATCTTGTTCTTGGATAATTTATACCTAAAAAGACCTTGGAAAGAGTTAGAGAGAGCCATTTTCTACCTTGTTGGCTTGAGCTCACAAGTCTTGAGAGTGTAGTATAGATAAGAATTAATAAACATCTAGGTCTAAACACAAAACTGTATCTCCCAAGCATTTAATCCTGGCTCTGATAGAAAAAAAAGAAGATAAAAACCCCACACCCCTGGACATATCTTAGGATCTGTGGCTGGGTTTTGTGGGAGGTTTTAGGTGTCCTGGGATGGCTTTTAGGGTTCCAGCACCTGCAGTGCAAAGTCCACGGTGGGGGCACTGTGGGTCAGACACCCCATGGACACCACCTCGATGTGGGGCACCAAAAACAGGAGGAGGATCCCCAAAACAATCTCCTGACGGTCCTCCACTGCCTGTAGCTCCTGGAGTGGACATCTTCATCCATTCTCCCCTTTGCCAAAACTTGGGGGTACACTGGACAGCACGCCCCAGCTTGGGGGGTGTCCCAGCAAAAATCTGTCCAATGGAATTCCCTCCCATGAAACCAGTTCTTGAGGTAATCCACCCATTGACCTCCAGCATGGAAGTTTGGGGGTGTCCTCCCCCAAACCCTCCAAATCAACAGTTATCTCCACAAAATTGGGAGTCCCCTAAACCAGAAACCTCCCAAAATCTGCCCAGTGGGGACTCCTCACACCCACTGACCCCAAGAAATATGATCTGAGCATCCAGAACAGCTCCAAATTTCAGCTCTCCAACCCACTGACCAACAAAATTTGGGTTCTCTCCACCTAGCATCCTCTAATCCAGGATGCACACTTTCCATAAATGCCCCAAATTAAAATCCTCTCAATCAAGAACCCCCAAAAATTGCAGTTCCCCCACCCAATCCCTCGAATCCAGGAACTTCCTACCCACCATTGCCCAAAATTTCTATCCTTCCACCAAAAAAATTCCCCCCCAAAATACACCCCAAGTAGGGGTTTTCCAACTCTTTGACACCCTGAAGATTCTCTCCCTTTTCTTTGAGGCTGCTCCACATTTTACAGCAGAGTCCCTCCAGTTGAGTGGTGTAGCCTCACACCTGAGAGTCCCCCATTTTTGCCACACCCTTGATTTTGGGATCTCACCTGGGGGGCTGGGAACATCTGGGATCTGTGTGGTTAATCCCGTCTTTCTGGGGGTTTCCATTTTACTGGTCTACCACCCATTTTCACAATCCAGACTCGATTTTTGGGGTCCAGCCCCACAACTGGGGTCTCACCATTATTGGCCCCCCTCCGATTTTGGGGCTCACCTGTGGGGCCAGGTTGTCCAGCAGGACGATGTCAGCCCCTGCCCCTGCAGCCGCCAGTGCCTCCTCTGCACTCGAGCACTCGACCCCCAACCGGCGGGTGAAGCCCCCGGCCCGGCGCACCCCCAAAATCATCTGGGGAAGAGGGGGGGTCAGGGGAAACCCCAGAGCGATGCCCAATCTCTCAGACTCAAAATGGGGTGGGGTAACTTGGGGGCTCTCTCTAGTCACTGACTTAAAATTAGGGTTCCCCATTGCCCCCCGCATTGATCCCCACAAACTGGGGCACTTTCCCTAAATTCCCCCAGTTCAAGAAAGTCCACTCACCCTGAAGTTGGGGTCCTCCCGCCTACGGTCTCCCGCAATTCAGGGGTTACCCCCCAAACTGGGACCTTGCTACACATCCCCCCAATCCAGGGTCCTCCCACATCAATCCAACCCCAAAATATCCCAATCCAAGAATCTGTCCCAAAATTGGTACCCCCTAAAAATATTGGTGCTTCCTCATCATCCTCGAAATTTGGGGTACCCCAAACCATCAGTCCCCCCAAAATCCACCAAACCCCTCCCCCATTTCCTCCAAACCTGATGTTCCCCCCAGGCAAAAGCCCCAAAATTGAGCTTGTCACACCTACCACCCAGAACCCACCAATTCAAGGGTCCCCCCATCTCCTCCTAAACTGGGGTTCCTGCCTTCCCAGTCTCGGGGTTCCTCACCTAGCACCCCACAATCCGGGGGTTTGGGTCCTACCCATCAGCCAGAGGTTCACCCACTGTGGTATCCAGGCCAGCAATTGGTTCTCTGATGGGTTGTGGGGGACATGGGGACATTGGGGGATCACCATGGGGGAAGAGATTGGGAGGTCATCATGGGGAGGGACATGGGGGGACCTGGTGGGAACAGAGGATGGATGGAGCCCATCAGCCAGATGTTTACCCAGGGCAGCATCTGGTTCTCCAACAGGTTGGGAGGGACACTGGGGGCATTAAAAGGGTCACCTTGGGGGGAAGAGGGTATGAGGGGCACCACGAGGACTCAGGGGGACATGGTGGCAGGAGACATTTGGGCCAGGGATTGGTTCTTCAAGAGCCTAAGGGCTACATCAGGAACACCTGGGGGTCACCATGGGGATGGGCACACGGTGGGACACGGAGAGGGGATGGTAGTGGGGGGGAGGAGGACATGGGGGGATGCATAGAAGGGACATGGGGACATCATGGAAGGCATGGTGGTGATGATGATGATGATGATGGTGGTGGGAGTGGTGATGGTCATGTGATGATGACAATGAAGTTGGGTGCTGAAGATGGAGGTGGTGATGATGATGGTGATGGTGGTGATGGTCATGTGATGATGATGATGATGGAGTTGGGTGCTGAAGATGGAGGTGGTGATGATGATGGTGATGGTGGTGATGGTCATGTGATGATGATGATGGAGTTGGGTGCTGAAGATGGAGGTGGTGATGATGATGGTGTTAAATGATGAAATGGTGATGCTGCTGCTGAAGATGGTGATGGTGTCAATGGTGTTGGGTGATGATAATGGAGGTGATGGAGTTGTCTGTGGTGTTGATGATGAAGATCAAGGTGTGGATGATAGTAATGATGATGATGGAGATAGGGATGAAGATGATGATGATGATGATGGTGTTGTAAGTGTCACAGTGGTGATGATGATGATGTTTTCAGTGCCACGGTGATGGTGTTGGTTGTGTTGGAGTTGACTGGTGATGATGCTGTTAGTGATGAAGATGAAGGTGTGGGTGGTGAAGGTGTGGGTGGTGTGGTGGTAACAGTGTTGATGGTGGTGTGTAATGATGATGGTGTTTGTTGGTGCTGACTGGGGTTGCTGATGAAGATGATGGTGTGGCTGATGAAGATGGTGATGACAAAGATGGCAGTGATGATGGTATTTCTAATGAAAGTGAAGGTGTGGGTGATGAAGACAAAGGTGTCAATGATGAAGATGATGGTGTGGGTGATGAAGATGCTGAAGGTGATGATGGTGTTAGTGGTGTCATGGTGATGGTGTCAACGGTGTTGGATGATGATAGTGGTGATGGAGTTCAGCATAGTTTGGATGATGGCATGAGTGATGAAGATGAGGTATGTCGTGATGATGAGGATGATTGTGTTGATGATGATGATGATGATGGTGTGAGTAGTGTCATTGTGATGGTGTCAATAGTGTGGGCCCTGAAGGTGAAGGTGATGATGAAGAAGATGACAGTGATGATGGCGCTGTTGGTGTTGTGGTGATGATGATGCAGGCTGATGGTATTGGGTGATGATGATGATGGAGGTGTGGGTGATGAAGATGATGTTGTGGGGGTGAGACTGATGGTGTGGGTGGTTGTGGTGGTGAAGATGATGGTGACGAAGAAGGCCACCCCGGCTAATTGTTGAGAGCATTTCACATCTCCATGGGGACCAGCACTGACAGCGCCGTTGGCACTGGAGCCTCAAAGATGTCACAGCCCAGACCCTCAAAGACCACGTTGTGCTCTGGGACCTGCATGAACAGGGGCTGGGAGGTCACAGGGGATCACCAGGCTGGAACACTTAGGGGACACCTTAGGGACACCCAGGGAGGACACCTGGGGGCTGAGGAGGCTCCAGTGGAGTTGGGATTAAGGAGCAGCTGTTGCCCGTCCCAAACACTGTCAGCACAGGAGGACTTTGCCATGAGACAAGCACAGAATGGAGCACCCTCAGATAAGATCACGGTGGGACAATTGTCTGGGGGTTATATGGGAGCTTGGGGGAGGTAAACAAAGCTGGGGGAGCAGAATGAATCCCTGGTGGTGGACAAGGAAATCCAACCCAGCTCCCGTGCTGGAATCAGCTCTGACTGGGTCCAGGGGAATTCCAGAGGGGCAGACGGCGACCACCAACTCACGGCCACCAACCCCAGAAACCTCCGGCTGAAGAGAAGAGACAGCCTGAGCTGGGAATAATTAGCACCCAAGGCCAGGGAATTGTTTAAGCACCGGCATTAGAGAGCTCTGTAGGCCATGAGCACGAATTCCTTAGTTTGCTAAAATGAATAAACAGGGAAAAGTTCAGAATGACCTCAGGACCCTCCAGGACTGAGAAGCTGCGGGGGAAGAAGGACCAACAGGACGCTGCTGGATCCATGGCTGCTGCTGACCTTCTGATTGATCTCCCTCCCTCCCTTCTCCCTCTCTTCCTGCCCTTGCCCCCTTCTCTCCCTCACATTTTATTGTTCACTGAATTCCCTCCTATTGACTTTGGCACACGGTCCCATTGGCCCCTGAATTTGGGCAGAGGCACCTCAAGGGTGGCATCTGAACAGCCGGGGATCCTCTGAGGGACCTGAAGCCCCTCATTCCCGACAGGCATGAGCCCAGCAGTGCTGATCCTTGGCCAGGGAAGCACTGTGGCTCCCAGACGGACCAGAGGAGCCAGGGCTCTGGGCTCCTGTCCATGATCCACCCCTGCCGTGACCCCAGCCTGTGCTCCCTGCGGATGGGGCTCCCAGAGCCCTGGGCAGAACCTGCTTCCCTCTGTGCCCCAAACCCTGGGGGCTCCAGAGGCTGCTCGGGGTGCCCCTCGTCCCTCCCAGCTGTGCAGGGACATTCCAGGGTGTCCCAACCTGCCCTGCCCAGGGCACCAGGCAAGGGGGGAAGGGACAGAGACCCCTGGGAGCCCCCAGAGTCGCTCTGGTCATGGTGGGGGAGGAACCAGAGACTCCCAGGGTTGGGAGAGGGACAAGGAACACACAGGGACAAGGAACGTGGAACACACACATGGACATGAGAACAAGCACACAGGGATAGCCAGAGTTGCTTTGCTGAAGGGCTTTATTGATTATTGCAGGGCAATTCCCAGGGCTCCCAGGGCACCAGGGGGGTTATCCAGGGATGATCATCTCCTCATGCCGCTGGAGGGGGACAGGACACCGGTGTCATCGCCAGTTCCAGGCCTGAAAGGCAGAGCCCAAATTGTGACCCCAGTGTCCACTGGGACATGAGAGGGCCCTTGTCCCCACCCCTCTCTCTGCAGGGACCTGCGGCAGGAGAAGGGATTTGGAGCCCTGGATCTACCTGGGACTGGACTTGGCTCCTGAGATCCATGTGGCTCCCAGAGCCCCTCACCCTGGAATATCCCAAAACCTGCCCGAGCCCTCCCTGCTCCCACAGGGACACTGGGTGTCCTCAGAGCCCCCCAGTGCAAGGAAAGCCTTGGGGACAGCCCTGACCACCAAAGCCCAGGACATGGGTCAGGGACAGCCCCCTCCAGGTCCCTCTGCCATCCCCGAGGTCTGCACACCCCAGAGGCCTCAGGGATCTGCCCTGGGCCCCCAGGATCTTTTGTGGGGCTGGAGAACCCCCAAAGATTTCTCACCGGGGCATCCAGAGGGGCAGTCGGGCATCACTCCCGCAGAAGCTTCACCTGCTCAGCCACGGGGGGCTGGGGACAAAGGCACGGTTAGAGACACACTGGAGGATACTGGGGCATGCTGGGAGATACTGGGACATGCTGGGGTGTACTGGAGCTCACTGGGATGCCCTGGAGGGGCATGACCAGGACAGGGGAAGCTCTGGGCCCCACAGAACTCCGGGTACCCACCTCAGACCTCTTCACTCGCTGGACACCATTTATTTTCTGCAGAGAGATGGGGAGATGTCACTGGTCACTGGGGTGTCCCCAGTCCCAGCAAAGCATGGGAGGGACCCAACTGGTCCCCAGTTCCCACCCTGGTGCCCCAATTCCAGCACTTACACCAATGCATCCACCTATAACGCCTCCAAGAGCTCCCTGTGAAAGGAGAGCAAAGGTTTAGTCAGGAATGGACCTTGTGGGACTCTGGGTGACACAGGTGTCCCCAAGCCCCATGGCTGCTTCCAGGCAGAGGGGGAAAATCCCTTCTGCTGTGCCCAGTCCCACCCCAGCCAGTTTCACCTGATCCCTGTTCCTGCAGGGACCATGGAGGGGAGGGAGACAAGGAGAGTCAGGGGAATTTGGGGTGTCCAAGGAGAAGGGGATGGATTGGGACGTAGAGGTCCCAAAGACATTGAACTGGAGGGAGCTTGGGATCCCAAGGGATGGAGCTGGGGGTGTTGAAAGGATGGGAATTGGGGAATACAGGAGGGACAAGGAATTCCAGAGGTGAGGCCATGAGAGCTGAAGTGGGGCTGGGTGGGGGCAGGAGGAATTGGGGGCAGAGGAATAAAATTGATGGGGTTGGGAGCAGGGGTCAAGGGTTTGGCTTTGGGAGTGGCAGTCAAGGAGGGGGATTTGGGGACACCCCTGTCATGGGCAATGAGAAAGGGAAAGGACTGGAGGGAGAGAGGAGAGGAAATGGAGTGGGCATGATGCTCTTTGGGGGGGACTGGGGGGCACTGGCATGGGTGGGAATACAATGGGGACCCTGGGGAAGGGACAGCCTTGGGAAGCTCTGGGGTGCACTGGGCTGCACTGGGCTGCACTGGGATGGCCTGCAGGGGGATGGCCAGGAGAGGGGAGGGTCTGGGCTCAGCAGAAGAACTCACGGTACCCACATTGGGTGAAGCAATGACACCACCTTGCTGTGGAGAGACCATGAGATGTCACCGGTCACTGGGGTGTTCCCAGTCCTGGTAAAGGTTGGGGGTGACCCAAGTGCCCCCCAGTTCCCACACTGGAGCACCCAGCTCCAGGACTTACCCCAGCACATATAGCTTCACCACCACTGCCATCGTCGGCCTGGGGAAGGAGAGCAAAAGGTTGGTCAGGACTGGCCCTTGTGGGGCTGGGGACACACAGGTGTCCTCAGCCACCCCCCGGGCACAGCCCCTGCATCGGGAAGAGCCCCCAGCCCTGAGCCCAGCCCGTGGCCTTGGAGCTGCACCTTGCTGTGTGCTGGGAGGCACAGCAGGATGGAGAAGAGCAGGGCCACAGCGAGCACAGCCACCTTCATCTTCCTCTGGGCCTGGGCAGCGCTGCCTGGGGCTGCAGCAGGGCAGGAGAGCCTTTATCCCTGCCGGGACTCCTCCCTGCGCCCTCCCCGACAGCCCCCAGGCCAAAGCCCGGCTTGGCACAGCCCCCAGCCGTGGCCACAAGCCCAGCCCTGGCCCAGAGTCCATCCCAGCTGCGGCACGGATCCAGTGCCCCTCCCCGGCATCCCTGCAGCTTCTGCACGGGGCAGCTGCCCCTGCAAGGGCCCAGGCACCCACCAGGGGAGGGGGGCCAAGCCGGGCAGGCAGGGATCCAAAGGCAGCTGGGGACCCTGTGGGGACAAGCCCCACTCCAACACAATCCAGCCTCCAGCAGCCCCCAGGGCCACATCCCCCATCTCCCGCTGGCCCTGCCCTCCCTCAGCTTTCCCTGGGGGACACCCCGCAGCTGAGCCCGGCCCCAAACCTGCTGTGTCACAGCACAGTTGTCCCTGTTCCCACTCCAGCCTTTGCACTGAACAGGGAGCTGCAGTGACCCCTCTTCTCGGGGCACCAGGACCCCGGGATCAGGGAGAACGGGGAGGTGGGAGGACAGCGGGGTCATGGGCCATGGGAACAGCTGGGTGACTGGGATCTCCAGTCTCTGGGGGCACTGGGGAGCACTGGGACGCCAGGGCTGGGCTTGGGGCACTGCTGGGATGGTCACAGTGCCCGGCTCCAGCCCATTCCTGGCACTGCAGCCCCAAACTGCTCCTGGCCCCCAGGGGAAGATCCCCTGCCCAGCCCCACCGTCCCACCCGGGGCCACCGTGTCCTGCTGGATCCCCCCAGTCCCGCTCTGCTGAGCTGTGCCAGACATGGGGTGCCAGGGGCTCTGTGCCCAGCAGGGCTGTGGCTCCAGACTGGGCTGGCACTGGGACACAGCTCCCGCAGTGCCCCTGGCCCCAGGGATGGCCCTGCCCTGCCCTGCTCCCAGCGCTGTCCCTGAGCAGGGCTCACCTCCCCAGCCGAGGCTCCCGCGCTCCTGTCCCAGCTCAGAGCCCCTGTCAGGGTGAGCCCCGAGGGCACAGAGCAGGGACAGTCCCTGGCCAGGGCTCCCAGGAGCTGCCACTGCCTCCATTCTGCACTGACATTCTCTGACATTTCCAGGAGATCTTCCCTCCTCACGGGACACTGACCGCACAGAAGGGACCTGTTGTGGGACAGGTGGGAAAACCCTTCAGGCACCTGGCTTGACTGTTTGTGTTGGATTTTCCTGAGGAGCCAGCAGTGACCTGGAGGATTTTCCTTTTGCCTGTTGGTGCACTTTGTGCCTCCTTTGTGGGAGAATTGAGGAGCATTGATCCTGGAGGGGCCCAGGGACATTTCCAGACCATGGAAACCTGTGGGGCCATTGTGGAGCATCTCAGTTTTGGCTTCATGGACTCTTGTGATGGTTTCAGTGTTTGCTCCTTTGTGAGATATGACAGGGAGAAAAGAAAAAGCAAACCAGACCTAAAACCTAAAATTTACAAAGAAAGCTTATTTACATACACTAAAGAATGAAGAAAATAGGAACAGAATAAAAAAAGAAATGAAACTTCCAAAACAACCCTTCTCCTACCACACAATCTTAACTTTCCCACAAAACAATGTCCAGAGGCAAAACTCAGAACTCCAGGTCAGAACCAGTTATAGAACAGTCTTTCATTCAGTCTTTGAGAGAGAGAGAGAAGTCTCTCCTGTTTTGTTCTGCTCACTTTCCACAACAGAAACAGTCTGTACTTGTGCCTTCTCACTCTCACAAAAGCAGCCTGCCCAGGAACTTCTGCAGTTGTAGAGCTCCCATAGCACGGAGCCTTTCTCATGACTACCTATGGGCCGTGGATTCACACACATCCTGGGCTGTCACCTTGTAAAGATGCACAACTTGAAGGCAAAGGATTCTTCATCTCAGGGAGCAGAGAGATCTTCTCACTTCTTCACTGGCACAGAGGGCTTCTGCTCATCTCTCTGCTCAAACATCTTATGGGATCAGCAGGTCACAGCTTCTAATTCCATATTCACTCAGTAAAGCACAGATACCTTTGCTTGAAAATCCACAAATCATCTCCCCAATTCATCTTGTCCACAATTTAAAGGAACACTCCAGCATATTCATATCACAGTCTGTTACCACAGCTCACAGGAGATTTTCAGCCTAGGACCAAGGCAACTCGTCATCTCTTCCACCTAAGGGGTCACTCTCCTTTCCTGACTTTGGTATCTCCATATTGTCTTTTTACATGTCTCCACTTTGGCCTTTTCTCTTTCTCTGAGAAGGGTTAGAGTTTTAAAAAGTCTCAATCTTGTCAGGAAAGGCTGAAATCTGCCCAGGCCTGGGGTTGTTATGTGATCTCTGCCGGGCAGCAGCTCCTCTGGCCATCAGATCTCAGAGTGGCCGGGCTTCCCCTCCTCTCCTTTCCTCTCCCCCCGGGGCAGGAGGTGAGGGGGAAAGAGCCCTGCCCATCCCTCAGTGACAATCGGGGTGGGCTCGGCCCAACCAGGCCCGTGGCTGTTATCAGGGGCCCGGTTCAGCCGGATCCCTCCCGTCTCAGCCATCTCCGGGGCTCCAGGGCTCTGGGATAGGCTTTAAAATTCGCTGATGTGAAGCTGCAGCCTCCCCTCTCCTCCCCTCCCCTGCCGGGAGCCGATGGAGCCCGGCCAGGCCTCGGGCCGCTCCCCCGCCCAACACGGGAAAACGGAGGGGCCCGGCCGGCCCGGAGGCACAACCGGGCCCGGGCAGGGCTCCCCCAGCAGGGGCGGCGGGCCCGGCCCGGGCCACCAGCAGGGCCTGGGGGGCCACACATCTTGTGCGGGCTTGGAGCCCCTGTCAGGGTGAGCCCCGAGGGCACAGAGCAGGGACAGTCCCTGGCCAGGGCTCCCAGGAGCTGCCACTGCCTCCATTCTGCACTGACATTCTCTGACATTTCCAGGAGATCTTCCCTCCTCACGGGACACTGACCGCACAGAAGGGACCTGTTGTGGGACAGGTGGGAAAACCCTTCAGGCACCTGGCTTGACTGTTTGTGTTGGATTTCCCTGAGGAGCCAGCAGTGACCTGGAGGATTTTCCTTTTGCCTGTTGGTGCACTTTGTGCCTCCTTTGTGGGAGAATTGAGGGTGTTGATCCTGGAGGGGTCCTCGGAAATTTCCAGACCCTTTACACCTAAGGGGCCATTGCGGAGCATCTCAGCTGTGGCTTCATGGACTCTTGTGATGGTTTCAGTGTTTGCTCCTTTGTGAGATATGACAGGGAGAAAAGAAAAAGCAAACCAGACCTAAAACTTAAAATTTACAAAGAAAGCTTATTTACATACACTAAAGAATGAAGAAAATAGGAACAGAATAAAAAAAGAAATGAAACTTCCAAAACAACCCTTCTCCTACCACACAATCTGAGCTTTCCCACAAAACAATGTCCAGAGGCAAAACTCAGAACTCCAGGTCAGTACCAGTTATACAACAGTCTTTCATTCAGTCTTTGAGAGAGAGAGAGAAGTCTCTCCTGTTTTGTTCTGCTCACTTTCCACAACAGAAACAGTCTGTACTTGTGCCTTCTCACTCTCACAAAAGCAGCCTGCCCAGGAACTTCTGCAGTTGTAGAGCTCCCATAGCACGGAGCCTTTCTCATGACTACCTATGGGCCGTGGATTCACACACATCCTGGGCTGTCACCTTGTAAAGATGCACAACTTGAAGGCAAAGGATTCTTCATCTCAGGGAGCAGAGAGACCTTCTCACTTCTTCACTGGCACAGAGGGCTTCTGCTCATCTCTCTGCTCAAATATCTTATGGGATCAGCAGGTCACAGCTTCTAATTCCATATTCACTCAGTAAAGCACAGATAACTTTGCTTGAAAATCCACAAATCATCTCCCCAATTAATATTGTCCATCATTTAAAGGAACACTCCAGCATATTCATATCACAGTCTGTTACCACAACTCACAGGAGATTTTCAGCCTAGCACCAAGGCAACTCGTCATCTCTTCCACCTAAGGGGTCACTCTCCTTTCCTGACTTTGGTATCTCCATTTTGTCTTTTTACATGTCTCCACTTTGGCCTTTTCTCTTTCTCTGAGAAGGGTTAGAGTTTTAAAAAGTCTCAATCTTGCCAGGAAAGGCTGAAATCTGCCCAGGCCTGGGGTTGTTATGTGATCTCTGCCGGGCAGCAGCTCCTCTGGCCATCAGATCTCAGAGTGGCCGGGCTTCCCCTCCTCTCCTTTCCTCTCCCCCCGGGGCAGGAGGTGAGGGGGAAAGAGCCCTGCCCATCCCTCAGTGACAATCGGGGTGGGCTCGGCCCAACCAGGCCCGTGGCTGTTATCAGGGGCCCGGTTCAGCCGGATCCCTCATGGCTCAGCCAGTTCCGGGGCTCCGGGGCTCTGGGATAGGCTTTAAAATTCGCTGATGTGAAGCTGCAGCCTCCCCTCCCCTCCCCTCCCCTCCCCTGCCGGGAGCCGATGGAGCCCGGCCAGGCCTCGGGCCGCTCCCCCGCCCAACACGGGAAAACGGAGGGGCCC
This sequence comes from Acrocephalus scirpaceus scirpaceus, assembly GCA_910950805.1. Classification (NCBI taxonomy): domain Eukaryota; kingdom Metazoa; phylum Chordata; class Aves; order Passeriformes; family Sylviidae; genus Acrocephalus; species Acrocephalus scirpaceus. The sequence continues at coordinate 367,689 of CAJVGK010000048.1, forward strand.
GGCCGGCCCGGAGGCACAACCGGACCCGGGCAGGGCTCCCCCAGCAGGGGCGGCGGGCCCGGCCCGGGCCACCAGCAGGGCCTGGGGGGCCACACATCTTGTCCGGGCTTGGAGCCCCTGTCAGGGTGAGCCCCGAGGGCACAGAGCAGGGACAGTCCCTGGCCAGGGCTCCCAGGAGCTGCCACTGCCTCCATTCTGCACTGACATTCTCTGACATTTCCAGGAGATCTTCCCTCCTCACGGGACACTGACCGCACAGAAGGGACCTGTTGTGGGACAGGTGGGAAAACCCTTCAGGCACCTGGCTTGACTGTTTGTGTTGGATTTCCCTGAGGAGCCAGCAGTGACCTGGAGGATTTTCCTTTTGCCTGTTGGTGCACTTTGTGCCTCCTTTGTGGGAGAATTGAGGGTGTTGATCCTGGAGGAGCCCTCGGAAATTTCCAGACCCTTTACACCTCAGGAGCCATTGCGGAGCATCTCAGCTGTGGCTTCATGAACTCTTGTGATGGTTTCAGTGTTTGCTCCTTTGTGAGATATGACAGGGAGAAAAGAAATAGCAAACCAGACCTAAAACATAAAATTTACAAGGAAAGCTTATTTACATACACTAAAGAATGAAGAAAAAAGGAACAGAATAAAAAAAGAAATGAAACTTCCAAAACAACCCTTCTCCTACCACACAATCTGAGCTTTCCCACAAAACAATGTCCAGAGGCAAAACTCAGAACTCCAGGTCAGTACCAGTTATACAACAGTCTTTCATTCAGTCTTTGAGAGAGAGAGAGAAGTCTCTCCTGTTTTGTTCTGCTCACTTTCCACAACAGAAACAGTCTGTACTTGTGCCTTCTCACTCTCACAAAAGCAGCCTGCCCAGGAACTTCTGCAGTTGTAGAGCTCCCATAGCACGGAGCCTTTCTCATGACTACCTATGGGCCGTGGATTCACACACATCCTGGGCTGTCACCTTGTAAAGATGCACAATTCATGGCAAAGGATTCTTCATCTCAGGGAGCAGAGAGATCTTCTCACTTCTTCACTGGCACAGAGGGCTTCTGCTCATCTCTCTGCTCAAACATCTTATGGGGTCACCAGATCACAGCTTCTAATTCCATATTCACTCAGCAAAGCACAGATACCTTTGCTTGAAAACCCACAAATCATCTCCCCAATTCATCCTGTCCACAATTTAAAGGAACACTCTAGCATATTCATATCACAGTCTGTTACCACAACTCACAGGAGATTTTCAGCCTAGGACCAAGGCAACTCGTCATCTCTCCCACCTAAGGGGTCACTCTCCTTTCCTGACTTTGGTATCTCCATATTGTCTTTTTACAGATCTCCAATTTGGCCTTTTCTCTTTCTCTGAGAAGGGTTAGAGTTTTAAAAGTCTCAATCTTGCCAGGAAAGGCTGAAATCTGCCCAGGCCTGGGGCTGTTATGTGATCTCTGCCGGGCAGCAGCTCCTCTGGCCATCAGATCTCAGAGTGGCCGGGCTTCCCCTCCTCTCCTTTCCTCTCCCCGCGGGGCAGGAGGTGAGGGGGAAAGAGCCCTGCCCATCCCTCAGTGACAATCGGGGTGGGCTCGGCCCAACCAGGCCCGTGGCTGTTATCAGGGGCCCGGTTCAGCCGGTTTTGTTTTCATCATGGTTTTGTTTCCAGAATGATCCTGTCCTGGCTCAGAGGCTGCTGGCAGGTTGACCCCCAAAGGCACAGCACAGGGACTGTGGTCACTGCTGGTCCTGCTGTCACCCCCTGGCTGGGACAGCGCAGCTGCCCTTGGCCTCTGGCCCCACTGGGCACACCTGACTCATGTTCAGACACTTTCACCAGCACCCCCAGGAAGTTTTCCAGTTTTTCAGCCAGTCTGCCCCAGTCTGGGGCACTCTATGGGGTTGTGAACCCATGTGGGACCAGGAACGTGGTCTCATTGACCCTCACAACTTTGGCCTCAGCCCATCAATCCAGCCTACCCAGATCCTTGTGCAGAGCTTTCATGCCCAGCAGCTGATCCACAGGCCCACCCAGCTTTGGTGTTTTCCATGAATTTGGTGCTTCTAGACTCAATCAGCCCTGAGGCCTGTTCCAGTGAAGGGCTGATCTGAAAAAGGAGCCCATCAACCCCCAGCTGGGGGAACCTGGAATGGCCCCTTAGGGTTCCAGAGGCTGGAAATTCCTCTGCTGAGCAGCTTCACCTCCACTGGGCCTTTTCTGGCTCATTGCACCCCAATTCTCCAACACAGGAGGCACAAAGTGCACCAACAGGCAAAAGGAAAATCTTCCAGGTCACTGCTGGCTCCTCAGGAAAATCCAACACAAACAGTCAAGCCAGGTGCCTGAAGGGTTTTCCCACCTGTCCCACAACAGGTCCCTTCTGTGCGGTCAGTGTCCCGTGAGGAGGGAAGATCTCCTGGAAATGTCAGAGAATGTCAGTGCAGAATGGAGGCAGTGGCAGCTCCTGGGAGCCCTGGCCAGGGACTGTCCCTGCTCTGTGCCCTCGGGGCTCACCCTGACAGGGGCTCTGAGCTGGGCCAGGAGCGCGGGAGCCTCGGCTGGGGAGGTGAGCCCTGCTCAGGGACAGCGCTGGGAGCAGGGCAGGGCAGGGCCATCCCTGGGGCCAGGGGCACTGCGGGAGCTGTGTCCCAGTGCCAGCCCAGTCTGGAGCCACAGCCCTGCTGGGCACAGAGCCCCTGGCACCCCATGTCTGGCACAGCTCAGCAGAGCGGGACTGGGGGGATCCAGCAGGACACGGTGGCCCCGGGTGGGACGGTGGGGCTGGGCAGGGGATCTTCCCCTGGGGGCCAGGAGCAGTTTGGGGCTGCAGTGCCAGGAATGGGCTGGAGCCGGGCACTGTGACCACCCCAGCAGTGCCCCAAGCCCAGCCCTGGTGTCCCAGTGCTCCCCAGTGCCCCCAGAGACTGGAGATCCCAGTCACCCAGCTGTTCCCATGGCCCATGACCCTGCTCTCCTCCCACCGCCCCATTCTCCCTGATCCCGGGGTCCTGGTGCCCCGAGAAGAGGGGTCACTGCAGCTCCCTGTTCAGTGCAAAGGCTGGAGTGGGAACAGGGACAACTGTGCTGTGACACACCAGGTTTGGGGCCGGGCTCAGCTGCGGGGTGTCCCCCAGGGAAAGCTGAGGGAGGGCAGGGACAGCGGGAGATGGGGGATGTGGCCCTGGGGGCTGCTGGAGGCTGGATTGTGTTGGAGTGGGGCTTGTCCCCGCAGGGTCCCCAGCTGCCTTTGGATCCCTGCCTGCCCGGCTTGGCCCCCCTCCCCTGGTGGGTGCCTGGGCCCTTGCAGGGGCAGCTGCCCCGTGCAGAAGCTGCAGGGATGCCGGGGAGGGGCACTGGATCCGTGCCGCAGCTGGGATGGACTCTGGGCCAGGGCTGGGCTTGTGGCCACGGCTGGGGGCTGTGCCAAGCCGGGCTTTGACCTGGGGGCTGTCGGGGAGGGCGCAGGGAGGAGTCCCGGCAGGGATAAAGGCTCTCCTGCCCTGCTGCAGCCCCAGGCAGCGCTGCCCAGGCCCAGAGGAAGATGAAGGTGGCTGTGCTCGCCGTGGCCCTGCTCTTCTCCATCCTGCTGTGCCTCCCAGCACACAGCAAGGTGCAGCTCCAAGGCCACGGGCTGGGCTCAGGGCTGGGGGCTCTTCCCGATGCAGGGGCTGTGCCCGGGGGGTGGCTGAGGACACCTGTGTGCCCCCAGCCCCACAAGGGCCAATCCTGACCAACCTTTTGCTCTCCTTCCCCAGGCCGATGATGGCAGTGGTGGTGAAGCTATATGTGCTGGGGTAAGTCCTGGAGCTGGGTGCTCCAGTGTGGGAACTGGGGGGCACTTGGGTCACCCCCAACCTTTACCAGGACTGGGAACACCCCAGTGACCGGTGACATCTCATGGTCTCTCCACAGCAAGGTGGTGTCATTGCTTCACCCAATGTGGGTACCGTGAGTTCTGCTGAGCCCAGACCCTCCCCTCTCCTGGCCATCCCCCTGCAGGCCATCCCAGTGCAGCCCAGTGCAGCCCAGTGCAGCCCAGAGCTTCCCAAGGCTGCCCCTTCCCCAGGGTCCCCATTGTATTCCCACCCATGCCAGTGCCCCCCAGTCCCCCCCAAAGAGCATCATGCCCACTCCATTTCCTCTCCTCTCTCCCTCCACTCCTTTCCCTTTCTCATTGCCCATGACAGGGGTGTCCCCAAATCCCCCTCCTTGACTGCCACTCCCAAAGCCAAACCCTTGACCCCTACTCCCAAACCCAACAATTTTGGCCCTCTGCCCCCATTTCTCCTGCACCCACCCACCCCCACTTCAGCACCCACGGCCCTTCCACTGGAATTCCTCATTCCCTCCTGTATTCCCCAATTCCCATCCTTTCAGCACCCCCAGCTCCATCCCTTGGGATCCCCAGCTCCCCCCAGGTCACTGTCTTTGGGGCCCCATGTCCCAGTGTGTCCCCTCCTCCTTGGACACCCCAAATTCCCCTGACTCTCCTTGTCTCCCTCCCCTCCATGGTCCCTGCAGGAACAGGGATCAGGTGAAACTGGCTGGGGTGGGACTGGGGGCAGCAGAAGGGATTTTCCCCCTCTGCCTGGAAGCAGCCATGGGGCTTGGGGACACCTGTGTCACCCAGAGTCCCACAAGGTCCATTCCTGACTAAACCTTTGCTCTCCTTTCACAGGGAGCTCTTGGAGGCGTTATAGGTGGATGCATTGGTGTAAGTGCTGGAATTGGGGCACCAGGGTGGGAACTGGGGACCAGTTGGGTCCCTCCCATGCTTTGCTGGGACTGGGGACACCCCAGTGAGCAGTGACATCTCCCCATCTCTCTGCAGAAAATAAATGGTGTCCAGCGAGTGAAGAGGTCTGAGGTGGGTACCCGGAGTTCTGTGGGGCCCAGAGCTTCCCCTGTCCTGGTCATGCCCCTCCAGGGCATCCCAGTGCACCCCAGTGCACCCCAGCATGTCCCAGTACACCCCAGCACGCCCCAGTATCCTCCAGGGTGTCTCTAACCGTGCCTTTGTCCCCAGCCCCCCGTGGCTGAGCAGGTGAAGCTTCTGCGGGAGTGATGCCCGACTGCCCCTCTGGATGCCCCGGTGAGAAATCTTTGGGGGTTCTCCAGCCCCACAAAAGATCCTGGGGGGCCAGGGCAGATCCCTGAGGCCTCTGGGGTGTGCAGACCTTGGGGATGGCAGAGGGACCTGGAGGGGGCTGTCCCTGACCCATGTCCTGGGCTTTGGTGGTCAGGGCTGTCCCCAAGGCTTTCCTTGCACTGGGGGGCTCTGAGGACACCCAGTGTCCCTGTGGGAGCAGGGAGGGCTCGGGCAGGTTTTGGGATATTCCAGGGTGAGGGGCTCTGGGAGCCACATGGATCTCAGGAGCCAAGTCCAGTCCCAGGTAGATCCAGGGCTCCAAATCCCTTCTCCTGCCGCAGGTCTCTGCAGAGAGAGGGGTGGGGACAAGGGCCCTCTCATGTCCCAGTGGACACTGGGGTCACAATTTGGGCTCTGCCTTTCAGGCCTGGAACTGGCGATGACACCGGTGTCCTGTCCCCCTCCAGCGGCATGAGGAGATGATCATCCCTGGATAACCCCCCTGGTGCCCTGGGAGCCCTGGGAATTGCCCTGCAATAATCAATAAAGCCCTTCAGCAAAGCAACTCTGGCTATCCCTGTGTGCTTGTTCTCATGTCCATGTGTGTGTTCCACGTTCCTTGTCCCTGTGTGTTCCTTGTCCCTCTCCCAACCCTGGGAGTCTCCGGTTCCTCCCCCACCATGACTAGAGCGACTCTGGGGGCTCCCAGGGGTCTCTGTCCCTTCCCCCCTTGCCTGGTGCCCTGGGCAGGGCAGGTTGGGACACCCTGGAATGTCCCTGCACAGCTGGGAGGGACGAGGGGCACCCCGAGCAGCCTCTGGAGCCCCCAGGGTTTGGGGCACAGAGGGAAGCAGGTTCTGCCCAGGGCTCTGGGAGCCCCATCCGCAGGGAGCACAGGCTGGGGTCACGGCAGGGGTGGATCATGGACAGGAGCCCGGAGCCCTGGCTCCTCTGCTCCGTCTGGGAGCCACAGTGCTTCCCTGGCCAAGGATCAGCACTGCTGGGCTCATGCCTGTCGGGAATGAGGGGCTTCAGGTCACTCAGAGGATCCCCGGCTGTTCAGATGCCACCCTTGAGGTGCCTCTGCCCAAATTCAGGGGCCAATGGGACCGTGTGCCAAAGTCAATAGGAGGGAATTCAGTGAACAATAAAATGTGAGGGAGAGAAGGGGGCAAGGGCAGGAAGAGAGGGAGAAGGGAGGGAGGGAGATCAATCAGAAGGTCAGCAGCAGCCATGGATCCAGCAGCGTCCTGTTGGTCCTTCTTCCTCTGGAGTTTCTCAGTCCTGGAGGGTCCTGAGGTCATTCTGAACTTTTCCCTGTTTATTCATTTTAGCAAACTAAGGAATTCGTGCTCATGGCCTACAGAGCTCTCTAATGCCGGTGCTTAAACAATTCCCTGGCCTTGGGTGCTAATTATTCCCAGCTCAGGCTGTCTCTTCTCTTCAGCCGGAGGTTTCTGGGGTCGGTGGCCGTGAGTTGGTGGTCGCCGTCTGCCCCTCTGGAATTCCCGTGGACCCAGTCAGAGCTGATTCCAGCACGGGAGCTGGGTTGGATTTCCTTGTCCACCACCAGGGATCCATTCTGCTCCCCCAGCTTTGTTTACCTCCCCCAAGCTCCCATATAACCCCCAGACAATTGTCCCACCGTGATCTTATCTGAGGGTGCTCCATTCTGTGCTTGTCTCATGGCAAAGTCCTCCTGTGCTGACAGTGTTTGGGACGGGCAACAGCTGCTCCTTAATCCCAACTCCACTGGAGCCTCCTCAGCCCCCAGGTGTCCTCCCTGGGTGTCCCTAAGGTGTCCCCTAAGTATTCCAGCCTGGTGATCCCCTGTGACCTCCCAGCCCCTGTTCATGCAGGTCCCAGAGCACAACGTGGTCTTTGAGGGTCTGGGCTGTGACATCTTTGAGGCTCCAGTGCCAACGGCGCTGTCAGTGCTGGTCCCCATGGAGATGTGAAATGCTCTCAACAATTAGCCGGGGTGGCCTTCTTCGTCACCATCATCTTCACCACCACAACCACCCACACCATCAGTCTCACCCCCACAACATCATGATCTTCATCACCCACAGCTCCATCATCATCATCACCCAATACCATCAGCCTGCATCATCATCACCACAACACCAACAGCGCCATCATCACTGTTATCTTCTTCATCATCACCTTCACCTTCAGGGCCCACACTATTGACACCATCACAATGACACTACTCACACCATCATCATCATCATCATCCTCATCATCCCCACATACCTCATCTTCATCACTCATGCCATCATCCACACTATGCTGAACTCCATCACCACTATCATCATCCAACACCATTGCCGCCATCACCATGCAATGTCCAAGCTGTTTCCTGCCTGGAAGGGTTCTGCTGCTCTCTTGTACCATCACCCCTTTGCCAAGACCCCTCCCAGCGTTCTGGGCACAGCCACACAAGCTCCTGCTCCCCATTTCTCACTGGGGGCACCTTCCCCAAGCACCCTCTGCTTTCCTTGAGCCCCAACACAAGGCAGGGCAGCCCAGAGCCCCTAAGGATGGAGGTGGATCCCAAAGAACCCCAAGGTGCAGTGGAGCGCACATGAAGCACAAATCTCCCAAATTAAGTGGGGCTGACTGCAAGGGAAAGCTTCCCAGGGGTGCAGGGTGGAGCCAAGAGCTCCCAGGACCAGTGGGATTTGAGCCATCCCACAGCTTGTCCCTGGAGCAAGAGCAATCCTTAGTTCTGCCCCGGGACTTATCTGGCAGCTCTCCAGGAGTGGGTGACACCCTGGGCTGTGCATTCCCAGCTCCCAGGGAATGGGTGACACCCTGGGCTGTGCATTCCCAGCTCCCTGGGAAGCTGCAGATGAGGTTTATGAGGAAACCACTTATGTTGGGTCATGGGGTGCAGAAGGGATGTCCCGGCTTCCCAAATGCCTGAGAGGAGCCTGGGAGCAGCTGGATCCAAGCCCAGCCCCAGACAGGATCAGGCGTTGTGTCTGCATCCAAACTCTGGGCTGGTGGAATGTCCTGGGTTCAACCGGAGACCTGCGAGAAGCACAAAACATTCCAGGTTTAGGGCCAGGCTGAGCACAGGTGCCACTTCCCTCCTGCACACTCACTGCCACCTGCAGCTGCACCAGCCCAGCTGCACACGCACAACCTGCACAGCTCTGCCAGCACACGGGGGCTCAGCCACAGCCCCGAGCCAACATTGCCACACGCACCTGGCCACCAACTCCCAAAGCAGGGAATTCGGGCCACAATTCTGAGAGCCCCTCGTGGCCACAAACCCCACGGCTCAGCCCAGAGCTGCGCCTGCCCCAGCTGCCAATGGGGCACATCCCAACCTGGGCCCCCCTCTCCTCCAGCCGCCTCCCAGTCTGCCATGGGGACTCGATCCCAGCATTGGGAAAAGCTGCACTGCCGCAGGGATCGGGGGCTTCCCGGGCCTCAGAGTAATTCTAGAGCTAAAGCGGTGAGAGACATCAGCTCCGCTCAGATAATACATGCCAGCGCTCATCCCGGGCCCGGGAAATGCCTCCTCCTCCTCCTCCTCCTCCTCCTCCTCCTCCTCCTCCTCCTCCTCCTCCTGCTCCTCCTGCTCCGGCCCGGCGCTCCCAGCCCGAGCCGCTGTTCCCAGCGCGGGGGGCTCCGTGCCCGGGGGGCTCCGTGCCCACCGCTCCCGCCCCAGGGCCCTGCCAGCAACGAGACGCCCTGCGACCCCTCCTGGGATCCTCCCCTGTCCCCGGGATCCCCACCTTTCCCCGGGATCCCCCTCCTGTCCCCGGGATCCCTCACCATTCCCCGGGATCCCTCACCATTCCCCGGGATCCCTCACCATTCCCCGGGATCCCCCCCTTTTCCCGGGATCCCCACCCTTCCCCGGGATCCCCACCTGTCCTCGGGATCCCCCCCCGTTCCCCGGGATCCCTCACCATTCCCCGGGATCCCTCACCATTCCCCGGGATCCCCGCCTGTCCCCGGGATTCCCCCCTGTCCCCGGGATCCCCCACCTTTCCCCAGGATCCCCCCCTGTCCCCGGGATCCCCACCCGTCCCCGGGCCCGTCCCGCACCACGCCGCCGCTCTCACCGCCCTTTCCGCTCCCGGGAGCCGTGCCGGGCCGGGCGGAGCTGCCGCCGGGCTCCGCCCGCAGCCGCCTCCTGCTTCCCCCTGCTCCCCAACCCGACCGCCTTCATCGCCTCCCCTCCATGGTCATTCATCCTCATCCCATCCACCTCCATTCCCATTCCCACCTTCTCCACCCCAGCCCACTCCATCCACGCTGCCTCCGTCCTCATCCCAATATTCATCCCGATGGGAAAAATGGGAGCTAATGTATTCACAAAAGACTCGATGTGGAATGGGTGTGGGGTTCTTCACTCCTGTCATATGTGAAAAAACGAGGTTCACTTTCTTGGAAAAATTTAGAAGTTTAATAAAAAAATAAAGAAAACAGACAATTAGGAGAGATAAAAGCAAAATACATTTTCTGGGCCGAGGGTGCCTGGAACAGAACCAGCCAGCACACATCGTCTAACTGAGTTTTTTTCTTTTTATACATGAGCTTTTTGCATATTTAAAAATCCACATGCATGATTCAAACATTCCTTTGGAGTGTGAATTCTTTTGTTTAGTCTCAACTCCCCCCAACCATTCAATCCAGCAGACCCGTCCTCGGGTGGCTCCATTCCATCTGATAACACAGGTCCATAAATTCTGCTCTTGAGGCTCTGGTTATCTTCAGGTGGACAAGATACTTGACAACAGAAGTTTAATTGCTTCCCCAGTGTTCTGACACTAAGATACTCATCACATTTCTAAATTCTATTAATTAAAAGAAAATACAGCACAATCTTCCCGCATTCTACATACAATATTCAATTTAATATTTGCCAAAAGCCAACTCTATACTGTGCATTTATAACATCTGGCAATGGGGAAAGGAAGAGAGCAACGTGCGATCTGGAGTTTGGAATAAAAAGAGGCTGCACCCTCCAAATCCTCAAATCCCAGGGCTGTGTGCCTCAGTGGGCTCCCTCCCTTTATTTAAATAAAGTTGCACCACTCCTCTGTCTCCTTTGTGGATGTTGGCTTTTTGTAGCGTGGCTTCTCTGCAGAGTCCCCGTTCACTTCCATCCCCATTCCATCCTCCCCTGTCCATTCCGTGCTCGGGGGGCTCCGTGCCCGGGGGGCTCCGTGCCCGGGGGGCTCCGTGCCCGGGGGGCTCCGTGCCCGGGGGGGCTCCGTGCCCGGGGGCCTCCGTGCCCGCCACTCCCGGCCCAGGGCGCTGCCAGCAACGAGACGCCCCGCGACCCCTCCCGGGATCCTCCCCTTTCCCCGGGATCCCCCCTGTCCCCGTGATCCCCCCTGTCCCCGTGATCCCCACCGTTCTCCGGATCCCCCCCTGTCCCCGGGATCCCCCACCTTCCCCCGGGATCCTCACCTGTCCCCAGGATCCCCACCTTTCCCCGGGATCCCCCCCTGTCCCCGGGATTCCCCCCTTTCCCCGGGATCCCCACCTTTCCCGGGGATCCCCCCCGTCCCCGGGATTCCCCCACCTGTCCCCGGGATCCCCCCCGTCCCCGGGATCCCCTCCTGTCCCCGGGATCCCCTACCTGTACCCGGGATCCCCCCCTGTCCCCGGGATCCCCACCTGTCCCCGGAATCCCCACCTTTATCCGGGATCCCCACCTTCTCCGGGATCCCCCCCTGTCCCCGGGATCCCCCCCTATCCCCGGGATCCCCCCCTGTCCCCGGGCCCGTCCCGCTCCCGCCGCCGCTCCCTCAGCCCCAGCCCGGCCCATCGCACCTCCCTTGCCCTCCAGCCATGCAGGGGGGGCACCTTCCACAGCCCCGGCTCAATGCCCAAGTGGTGATCTCCAATTTTGGAGATTTTAGAAAAGCTGAGGCTATCATTAACAACGGACGTTGCTGATTTAGTTGAAATGAACAGACAAGCTTTGCTGAAATCAGTTCAAAGTTAGAGGATGGTTAAAAAGAAACTGGATTTAAGATAATCTACCCCAGGTCTTGTAACTCATTGCTTGTCAAGTTTATGTTTGTGTAGCTGAAATGAAAATTTGTGATGAAAAAAAAAATTCTAAATAAATGAATCTCAAGGACAGAAGAGCTGCAGACTTCCCATGCTTGAAGGATCCACTGAATACAGGAAATTATAAGTTCTACCAAGGATTCGTTTGCATTGAAAAGGAAGAAAAGTCAGAACGAGGAAGACTAAATTTATTTCCTCCTTTTGGTGACCCCACCTCACAGAACCACTGATCCATTTCAGGGAACAAACTACGCATGCTTAATAGCATTTTAAAATTAAAATTAATTAAAATTAATTAATTTTATTAAAATTAATTAAAATTATTTTTTGTCAATTAGCATACGAAGCAGAGAATAGGAAGTGACAAGGGTATGAATATGCATTTGTTTTTTGTGTATTCAACACTTTTGTGGATAAAAAGCTTTGTAATTACCTGTGATCTTCCTGCCCATCAGGTAGTTATCCAGCAATAAAAATACCCTTCCTAACTTTAAACTGTTCGAGAGTTTTTGTGTGTCACAGTTGGATATCGATATCAGATCGATATTCACGATTTCATAAATCACAAGCACTCCGTGAAATGTTTCATTTGCAGCTTTTTCTCCTCCCTGCAGCTCTCCAGGCCCGTGCAAAGGATCCCCTTGGAGCGGCACCAAGGCTTTTCCACCTGCCTCCCTCACCTGGCCCTGGTCTGCCCGTTCCTCATCACTGCTGTCACCAAACCATCGGGAAAAGCTTGCTGACAGTCTCATTCCTACATTAAAAGCAGCCCTAGATTGGTTTTGGTGCTGGTCGTCTCCAGGTCATGGTCATGTTGTGGTCATCTCACTGTCACAGGCATCTCATGGCTGTGTCGTGCTCATCTCTCTGTCACTATGACTCGTGCTCATTTCATGCTCATGGTCACCTCAAGGTCACCTCAAGGTCACTCAGCTCCTGACCTGCAGTGGGAATTCAATCCCTGACCCAGGTGTGGGGGTCCAGTCCCTGATCCAGGCTGGGGGTTCTGTCCCTGCACAGCCACTTTCTGTCCCTGGCTCACAGACCACTCCCAGCACCTCAGCATTCCTGGGCTCCTTTATCCCATGAGAAAGAGACATGCCCTCAACTCCTGTGGCATCAGGAAAGGCTCCAGCACTTGGGGCTCCCCGAGCAGCTCTATCTCACTGCAGTGCACAGCCTGGGGCCCCACCAGAGCTGCTCCAGAGCCCAGGACAGCCACGAGGAGCTGTGTGTCCCTGAGCACACACCCAGCAAAACCTTGCCAGGGCCGCAGATCTGACTGCACATCCAATGCCCCGGGAGCCCCCGGACCCCAACAGCACCTGGGGCACCCCAAACCTCACCTGTCACACCCCACCTGCAGGACCTGCAGCCCTGGGCACTCTCCAAATTGCTGCATCCTAGATCTGGGTTGGCCAGAACATGCCAGGCTGAAGCGGAGACCTGCGAGAAGCACAAAACATTCCAGGTTTAGGGCCAGGCTGAGCACAGGTGCCACTTCCCTCCTGCACACTCACTGCCACCTGCAGCTGCACCAGCCCAGCTGCACACGCACAACCTGCACAGCTCTGCCAGCACACGGGGGCTCAGCCACAGCCCCGAGCCAACATTGCCACACGCACCTGGCCACCAACTCCCAAAGCAGGGAATTCGGGCCACAATTCTGAGAGCCCCTCGTGGCCACAAACCCCACGGGGCTCAGCCCTGAGCTGGGTCACAAATCTCAGGAGCTCGTTTTTTCCAGAATGATTATTGATATTGGTCTTGAAGGCACCTGGAAATGGCATCTCAGTTCTGCCCATGTTTTCCCTAAATCCATCCCTGCAGCAGGAACTGGGATTTCCCTAAATCTCCCTACAGGAATTCATGCACCTGAAGCAGCTGCAGCTGTTTGTGACCCAGGAGAGCAGATATCTCCTGTGCCTTTCCACAGGGATGCAGAACCCCCCTGGCTGCCTCTGTGACTCTGAGGAATGTGATCCTGGTTAGGAAACTCCAGTGAAATCCACGCTGCTCATCCAAAAACCCACCTGAACCTTTCTCTTAAATGTGATGGAGAAATGTCTCTGCATCCCGGGGCTGTTGTGATGATAAATCACCTGAGGAGGATTGAGGAGTGCAGGAACAGCACAAGTAAGGGATAAATAATCCATGGGTAAAAGTTGGGCTGCTCAGGAGTTGAACTCCCAGTTGCAATCAGGAATGTGAGCTGTGGAGCAGAACCTGCTGTGCTGGACAGGGGATGTTTAACAACCCCAAACTCACAGATCCCGTGGGCTTGAGACTGGATTTAAAACAGGAAGAACACGTGAAAAATCTTCATTAAACATTGGAATAACAAAAAGTTACAAATTAACTTTTACTTAACTACAGGGAGAAAAAGTTGTGGAATTTTCAAATTCCTAAGGTTGGAGAAGACCTCCAAGATCAGCGAGTCCAACCTTTGACCAAACCTTGTCACTGATCCAGAGCACTGAATTCCACGTCCAGTCATTCCTTGAACACCTCCAGGGATGGGGACTCCATGCCTGTATTAGAAATTAAAAAGCTTGACTCAGCCAATCTATCAAGCAGCAATCAATTTATTAATTAATACAGAATGGTAAAATGTGAGCAAACAGCGCTGGGTACAGTGGGGGTTTCCCCTCCAACTGCACACCCACTGTTGATTTTCTGCTGGGATTTATTGAGATTTTCCATAATCACTTCTCAGCAATTTTTTTTCTCTGATTTCCTCCTAATTTCTATTTTTGAAATCCAATTTCTATACCCATTGTGATCAATTTTTCTGTACTTCAAAGGTGTGAAATCAGTGAGGTCAGAAATAACATCTTGTGATGATGATGTTCTCAGGACTATAAATTAGTGATGGTGACATCCAGATTTCCTTCTTCAGAAGAAAACATCAGAGATGAGATATTCAGCCTTCCTTCTCAGGACCATAAATCAGGTTTTTTTTGGTGATGTCCAGCTTCCAGATGCTGCTCTATCTCTTTTTTTCCAGGATTGTCCAGCCTTTCTTCTCATGATCATTAATTTTTAGCTTGCGATAAGCTCACTTCCTTCTTTTATTTAGGTGACTACAACTCTTTCTATATATAGATATAGATAGATATAGAAATTGGATTTCAAAAATAGAAATTAGGGGGAAACTAGAGGAAAAAAAATTGCTGAGAAGTGATTATGGAAAATCTCAATAAATCCCAGCAGAAAATCAACAGTCGAGGGAGGGGAAACCCCCACTGTACCCAGCGCTGTTTGCTGACATTTTACCATTCTTAATTTTACCATTATTAATTATTATTAATTATTAATTATTTCCATTAATATCAATTATTACCATTCGAGCAGTTGGAGGGGAAACCCCCACTGTACCCAGCGCTGCTTTGCTCACATTTTACTGTATTAATTAATAAATTGATTGCTGCTTGATATATTGGCCGAGTCAAGCTCATTATTTATAACATCATCATCACAAGATGTTATTTCTGACCTCACTGATTTCACACCTTTGAAGTACAGAAAAATTGATCACAATGGGGTATAGAAATTGGATTTCAAAAGTAGAAATTAGGAGGAAATAGAGAAAAAAATGCTGAGAAGTGATTATGGAAAATCTCAATAAATCCCAGCAGAAAATCAACAGTCGAGGGAGGGGAAACCCCCACTGTACCCAGCGCTGTTTGCTCACATTTTACCATTCTGTATTAATTAATAAATTGATTGCTGCTTGATAGATTGGCCGAGTCAATCTCATTATTTATAACAGAAGGAAGACTGAATTTCTCATCTCTGGTGTTTTCTTCTGAAGAAGGAAATCTGGATGTCACCATCACTAATTTATAGTCCTGAGAACATCATCATCACAAGATGTTATTTCTGACCTCACCGATTTCACACCTTTGAAGTATAGAAAAATTGATCACAATGGGTATAGAAATTGCATTTCAAAAATAGAAATTAGGAGGAAATAGAGAAAAAAATTGCTGAGAAGTGATTATGGAAAATCTCAATAAATCCCAGCAGAAAATCAATGGTCGGTGTGCAGTTGGAGGGGAAACCCCCACTGTACCCAGCGCTGTTTGCTGACATTTTACCATTCTGTATTAATTAATAAATTGATTTCTGCTTGATACATTGGCCGAGTATTTTGAATTATTTTTAAGCTTTTTAATTTCTAATCGGGGGGCACCGCCTTGTTCTTGGGGCGGGGAGGGCTTGGTGTGACCGCCCCGCTCCGCCCCGCTCGGGCAGCGCTGGAACCTCCGCCGCGATGTCCGCGCTCAGCGCCCGCCGGGTGAGCGGGGCCCGGGGGGCACGGGGGGCACGGGGGGAATCAGGGGAGGAGGAACCGAGCCGGGGTCGTCCTGGAGCTGGGGGGGCTCTGCCAACCTCAATCCCGGGGGTCCCGGATCGGGGTGGGTGCGCGCTGGTTCTCCCGCGCCGCTCCGTTCCTCCCTCGAGGGGTCAGTGCCCGTCCGAAATAAATTGGAAATTGGGAATATTCCTTTTGTCGGGATTTATCCATCCCCTTCCCCGGGGAGAAGTGCGGCGGCATTTCCAGTTCTCCTCGTCATTCCTGAATTAGGGGAAAGGTGAAGGGCGCCGTGTCCATCCCGTGTCCCTCCGGTGGGACGTGGCCACCTGCCGCAAGCGTCACGGTGACAGCGGGAGCGGCGCGGGCAGGGGATCGAATGGATGATATTCCTGGCGCCGGAATTATTCCTGGCACCCGGAATTATCCCTGGCACCCGGAATTATCCCTGGCACCTGGAATTATTCCTGGCACCTGGAATTATTCCTGGCACCGGAATTATTCCTGGCACCGGAATTATCCCTGGCACCCGGAATTATCCCTGGCACCGGAATTATCCCTGGCACCTGGAATTATCCCTGGCACCTGGAATTATTCCTGGCACCTGGAATTATTCCTGGCACCGGAATTATTCCTGGTACCTGGAATTATCCCTGGTACCCGGAATTATCCCTGGTACCCGGAATTATCCCTGGTACCTGGAATTATTCCTGGCACCTGGAATTATTCCTGGCACCCGGAATTATCCCTGGCACCTGGAATTATCCCTGGCACCTGGAATTATCCCTGGCACCTGGAATTATTCCTGGCACCTGGAATTATTCCTGGCACCTGGAATTATCCCTGGCACCTGGAATTATCCCTGGCACCTGGAATTATTCCTGGCACCTGGAATTATCCCTGGCACCTGGAATTATCCCTGGCACCCGGAATTATTCCTGGCACCTGGAATTATCCCTGGCACCTGGAATTATTCCTGGCACCTGGAATTATCCCTGGCACCGGAATTATTCCTGGCACCTGGAATTATTCCTGACACCGGAATTATCCCTGGCACCTGGAATTATTCCTGGCACCTGGAATTATTCCTGGCACCGGAATTATCCCTGGCACCCGGAATTATTCCTGGCACCTGGAATTATTCCTGGCACCCGGAATTATTCCTGGCACCGGAATTATTCCTGGCACCTGGAATTATTCCTGGCACCTGGAATTATCCCTGGCACCGGAATTATTCCTGGCACCTGGAATTATTCCTGGCACCTGGAATTATCCCTGGCACCTGGAATTATTCCTGGCACCTGGAATTATTCCTGGCACCCGGAATTATCCCTGGCGCCGGAATTATTCCTGGCACCCGGAATTATTCCTGGCACCCGGAATTATTCCTGGCACCTGGAATTATCCCTGGCACCCGGAATTATCCCTGGCACCTGGAATTATCCCTGGCACCTGGAATTATTCCTGGCACCGGAATTATTCCTGGCACCCGGAATTATCCCTGGCACCTGGAATTATCCCTGGCACCGGAATTATTCCTGGCACCTGGAATTATCCCAGGCACCTGGAATTATCCCTGGCACCTGGAATTATTCCTGGCACCTGGAATTATTCCTGGCACCTGGAATTATTCCTGGCACCGGAATTATCCCTGGCACCTGGAATTATTCCCGGCACCTGGAATTATCCCTGGCACCCGGAATTATCCCTGGCACCTGGAATTATCCCTGGCACCTGGAATTATTCCTGGCACCTGGAATTATTCCTGGCATCTGGAATTATCCCTGGCACCCGGAATTATTCCTGGCATCTGGAATTATCCCAGGCACCTGGAATTATTCCTGGCACCTGGAATTATTCCTGGCACCGGAATTATCCCAGGCACCCGGAATTATTCCTGGCACCTGGAATTATCCCTGGCACCTGGAATTATCCCTGGCACCGGAATTATTCCTGGCACCTGGAATTATTCCTGGCATCTGGAATTATCCCTGGCACCTGGAATTATCCCTGGCACCCGGAATTATTCCTGGCACCTGGAATTATCCCTGGCACCCGGAATTATCCCTGGCACCTGGAATTATCCCTGGCACCTGGAATTATCCCTGGCACCGGAATTATTCCTGGCACCTGGAATTATTCCTGGCACCTGGAATTATCCCAGGCACCTGGAATTATTCCTGGCACCTGGAATTATCCCTGGCACCTGGAATTATTCCTGGCACCCGGAATTATCCCTGGCACCCGGAATTATCCCTGGCACCCGGAATTATCCCTGGCACCTGGAATTATCCCTGGCACCCGGAATTATCCCTGGCACCCGGAATTATCCCAGGCACCTGGAATTATTCCTGGCACCTGGAATTATTCCTGGCACCCGGAATTATTCCTGGCACTTGGAATTATCCCTGGCACCTGGAATTATCCCTGGCACCGGAATTATCCCTGGCACCTGGAATTATCCCTGGCACCGGAATTATCCCTGGCACCTGGAATTATTCCTGGCACCCGGAATTATTCCTGGCACCGGAATTATCCCAGGCACCTGGAATTATTCCTGGCACCTGGAATTATTCCTGGCACCCGGAATTATTCCTGGCACTTGGAATTATCCCTGGCACCTGGAATTATCCCTGGCACCGGAATTATCCCTGGCACCTGGAATTATTCCTGGCACCTGGAATTATCCCTGGCACCTGGAATTATCCCTGGCACCTGGAATTATTCCTGGCACCGGAATTATCCCTGGCACCTGGAATTATCCCTGGTACCTGGAATTATTCCTGACACCAGAATTATCCCTGGCACCTGGAATTATCCCTGGTACCTGGAATTATCCCTGGCACCTGGAATTATTCCTGGTACCTGGAATTATCCCTGGCACCTGGAATTATTCCTGGCACCTGGAATTATTCCTGGCACCTGGAATTTGAGGTTCAGTGGGGGCAGAGCGGGTGGAAGGCACGGGGAGCTGGGTCCAAGCGTGGAGCGGACAGCGAGGCTGGCCCAAATCCTGACCCAGAATCCCAGACTGGTTTGGGTGGGAAAGGACCTAAAAAACCACCAGTCCCACCCCCAGCTTGGAACAGCTGGACCAGGGTGCTCCAGGTGTTGTCCAACCTGACTGGGAGCACCCCCAGTGCCTCATCCCTGTGTGAGAACTTTGGTTTTTTTGTCACTCTGTGTCTCCCCTGGTGAAATCCCCCTGCCCAACCCTCACCTTGAGCTGTCCGGGGGTGTTGAGGTGTCCAGGATGCCCTTGAGCTCACCCAGCCCCACGGGCAGGACAATCAGGAGATTGAACACCTCAAACAGAGATTTGGCAGCTCCTTTTGGGGGGTGTGTCACCTTCAGCCTTGTTGAGAATTCAGGGGTTTTTCCTAGTTTTGTCTAAACCTTTTGGTGGAGGTGCTGAGTAGGACTGGATCATCCTTTAGAAAAAAAAAAAAAAACCCAAAACCCAAAAAAAACAAACAAAAAAAACCCACAAAAAAAAAACCCCAAAAGACAAAATCAAAAAAAAAAAAACAACAAACCAACCCCCACAAAACAAACCCACAAAAAAACCAAAAAAAACCCCAAAAACCAAACAAAAACCAAATTAAAAAACCCTACAAAAAAACCCAAAAAACAAAAAACACCCAAAACAAAAAAAACCCCAAAAAAGTCCCAAAACCCCCCCCAAAGCCCCCCCAAAACCACAAAAACCCAAACAAAGAAACAAACAAACAAACAAACCAAAAAAACCCCCCAGCAAAATAAAACCCAACCCAAAGCCCAAACAAATAATCCCCCCATGATTACAATACTTTGTATTTTTTTCTACCTCACCTTTTTGTCAGTTATACTTCAATGTCTAAACCACTTTATTTTGGTGTGATGTTATTTTTTCCTTGCACACCCGTGGCAGCACTTTGGTAAAAAAACTCAGGCAGAAAGGGGAAAATTTGGGTGAGAAAAGAGAGTTTTGCAACACTTGTGCCTTGTGAAAACCCCACAGATAAAACTTCACCTTGTGGACACCCCCAAGAGGTGCTGACGCTGACTCAGCAGCTCAGCATTCCATGCTTGATCCCAGCTCACCCCAATTTTTGGATTTATGGATATTTTCAGTGTTCTCTGACAATGCCTTTTTGACACCTGTCACAGTTTGTGTCCCTTGCTGTGCTGTGGGGCTGGATTGGGACAAACCCATCACTCTGATCCAGGATATTCCCTCATTTTTATGGTCCTTTCCTGCAGCTGCTCCGGACCCTGGTTTGGCCTGGCTGGAGGTTTTACTCCAGCAAACCTGCCCAAAATGTGCACCTGAGCAAACCTGGGAGTGGCTTCAGCTTTGGTGAGTGCAGCAGGGCTGGGCAGGGAGGGAAAAGCAAACAAAAAGGACCAAAATAAACAGTCAAAAAAAAAACCCCCAAAACCCAACAAAACAACCAACCAAAAATCCCAAGCAACAGTGCTGCAGTTCAGGAGGAATTTCCAACTCAGATGTTAATTTGGAATAGATTTCTATTCTTTTTATAAAAGCTATTTGAAAAACCAAAAGCCCTTTTTCTCTCCAGGTCAGGGGGTGATATTTCAGAGACTTTTCTTCTTTTTTTTTAACTGCCTTTTTACTTTTTTAAACTATTTTTTAATTGCACAAATTGCCTCAGCATTGAGAGATGATTCCCCTCCCTGTTGGCTTTTAAACCATTAAAATAACCATGAGCAGCACCATGGTGGGACATGGATGTGACACAGAAATTCCTCCACACCTGAGCTATCACAGCAAATTCTCTGGGGCAGCAGCAGCTTGACAGATATTTTTGGTAAAAACATTTTTTTACCTGGCACTTCCTTCTCCATTTCCAGTAGTTTTTGAGTAATTTTATAACTGCTGCTGTTGTGGGCATTGCACAGAGCTCAGGGTGGCTCAGAGGGAAGAAGGATTTCAAAAATAGAAATTAGGAGGCAACTAGAGAAAAAAAATTGCTGAGAAGTGCTTATGAAAAATCTCAGTATGACTATTTTGCCTTATTTTTTCAACAGAACTGACAGATGAGCAGAAGGAATTCCAAGCTACTGCCCGGAAATTTGCTCTGGAGGAGATTATTCCTGTGGCTGCACAGTATGACAGGACTGGGGAGGTAAATCCACCCCACTGGAGGAAAAAACAGATTTTTCTCTTAACCCCAAAATTTGAAATTTTACCTGTGATGATCAGCTGTGATTTTTTCCCCTGTTTCAGTATCCTGTGCCACTCATCAAACGGGCCTGGGAGCTTGGGCTGATGAATTCACACATCCCAGAGAGCTGTGGTGAGTGTGAATCCCTTTTAATCCCTAAAACAAACCAAAGAAAAGGCCTTGGGGGAGATTGCGGTGTGAAATTGTGGATTACATCTAAAATCACCTGTTGCACACTGGAGTAATCCCAAAGCAATTTTGGCAGGTTGGCACACATGGGTGTGACGAGGCTGGATGGGATCAGGAGAGGAATTAGATTCTGATGTAGTAATTTATGGGCAGATTTTCTCCCATGATCCCAATTCTTATGATCCCCCAATTCTTACAATTCCTTATGTCAGGAATTCAAGGGTTTACTTTGATCTGCCTCAGGTTGGAGCTGATTTAAGGGCTCATTCCTGAGGATCAGTTAGCTGAGTGTGTAACCACGGATAAAAATATTACATTTCAAATTCCCTGTTTTACCTAAAAGTTGGAGTTGGGAAGTGTCCAGAGCAGGCTCTCTTGGGTTTTTTTTTGACTGATTTGGTGTATCTGGTATCAAAAACTGAGTTTCTACAGCAGAGCCTGAGAATCAGGGGAAGATTTGAACCAAGAGTGGCCTTTAAAGGTCCCCTTGTCTGACCCCCAGTAAGGAGGGGCTGGGTGGGTGTAAAACACCTGAAATTCAGGAATGAATTTGAAAAACCATCAGGTTTCATAGCAGGAAATCATCAGCACAGTTTGTCTGGATATCCATGTGCAGCCTGGAAAAGGAGGTGTTGATGAGTGGTGGTGGGTGTGGAAAAGTTGAGGCTGGTGTGAAGAGCTGTGGGAGAAGGTCATGGAACAGAGAGTTCAAATGAAATTCAAAATGGGAAGAGAGATGGACACAGGAAAGGGGAGAAGTGATTCAAACTCCCCAGGTAAAATGGTTTCTGCTGCACTAACCCCTGCCTGTGGAAAAAGGGATTTCAGGGATATAATTGATATTTTTGAGAGACATCAGAGCCCTTTCCCACCTCCCAAGAGCTCCCCAGGGAATGCTCAGATGTAAGGCAGTGACAGATCCTGGTGGCACCTTCTGGCACATTTTGTGCCACTTGTCCCACCTTGAGCGCAAAATCAACCCCTCTGAGAACGGTGAAACGGGATTTTTAAATCATCTGAATTCAGTGAAAATAAATAAAATAACAAAAATATCAATCTGGCAGCGCGCTGTTTCCCAAGGCGTTCCCAAGGGAGAACATCCAATGGAACTCGGTGCCCATAGGGGACATTTGGGATAATAAATGCTTGAAAATCATTGATATTCTGTACTTGGGATCTCCCTGCATCCCCTCCTGTCCCCCCACAGGTGGGCTGGGGCTGGGCACCTTCGAGGCCTGTCTGATCACAGAGGAGCTGGCATACGGATGCACCGGGGTGCAGACAGCCATCGAGGCCAATTCCCTGGGGGTGAGTCCTGCCCCCGTCTGGAACTGGGGCTGGGGCCCTCAAACTGGGCTCTGGGTCCTCCAAACTGGGCTCTGGGACCTTGAGGTGATGGGTTCATGCTCTGATCATTCCCTTCCAGCAAATGCCCGTGATCATCGCTGGGAACGAGCAGCAGCAGAAGAAATACTTGGGCAGGATGACCGAGGCGCCCCTGATGTGTGTGAGTGTGATCAGGGAATCCTATTGATTAATTAATTAACAACAGAGGAGCCCCTGATGTGTGTTTGATCAGTTTGATCAATTACTTTAGTAATTAATTAACGACAAATGAGCCTCTGACGTTTGCGCGACCAGGGTCGGTCATTGCCTGTTATAAATAAAGAGCTTGACTCGGCCAATTTATCAAGCAGAAATCAATTTATTAATTAATACAGAATGGTAAAATGTGAGCAAACAGCGCTGGGTACAGTGGGGGTTTCCCCTCCCTCGACTGTTGATTTTCTGCTGGGATTTATTGAGATTTTCCATAAGCACTTCTCAGCATTTTTTTTCTCTATTTCCTCCTAATTTCTATTTTTGAAATCCAATTTCTATACCCCATTGTGATCAATTTTTCTGAACTTCAAAGGTGTGAAATCGGTGAGGTCAGAAATAACATCTTGTGATGATGATGTTCTCAGGACCATAAATTAGTGATGGTGACATCCAGATTTCCTTCTTCAGAAGAAAACACCAGAAATGAGATATTCAGGCTTCCTTTTTAGGACTATAAATCAGTTTTCCAGCTTCCAGGTGCTGGTCCATCTCCTCTTCCCAGGATCATTAATTTTAGTTTGGAATAGCTCACTTCTTTCTATTTGGGTGATTACAATTCTTTTTATTTATTTATATATATATATATATATATATTCTAAAGCTGTAGTTCAAACCTTCTCACTACAAAGCAGTTCAAAGCTTATAATAATTTTATTTCTAAAGCAAATAACAAGAATATTTCTGCATTCCTCTATCCTACATGTTAAAAAGCCATAAAACTCATAACTGAAAAAGCCTAAAACTTATATTGTAAAAACCTTATAGATTCAAATGGTTCACATGTAAGCAAGTAAAATATTCATTCAAAATCCCCTTTCCGTGCTTTTTGTTCATTAAACAGATGTTTTTATAATTACCCCATGGCCTTTCCCACACATTTCACAACCATAACCACAAAGTTCGTCTTTTTCTACCTGACACCAAACACAACCCCGCATTTCACATTGCCCACAATTCCACGATGATTTTGTGGTTTTCCCAAGCCCAGAACGTTTGGGAATCTTCCATAATCTTCTTCCCATAATCTTCCAGGCTTACTGTGTGACGGAGCCGGGCGCGGGCTCGGATGTGGCCGGGTTAAAAACGCGGGCGGAGCGGAAAGGCGACGAGTACGTCATCAACGGGCAGAAAATGTGGATCACCAACGGTGGGAAGGCCAACTGGTGAGTTCCCTTTGTGCCAGACTGGTCTGGGCTGGGATTTCTTTAAGGTTTTGTTGCAAACTGTTGCCTTGGGAGGGCTAAGCTGAAACAGAGGCTGGGCAAAACTGGAGAATAAAGTCAGGATTTATTAAGAGGTCTCCAGGATCTACCCTGGGCATTACAGAAGTCTAAGCAAGGCTGCACCCAGGGTGGGCTGAAAGTGGTAACAAAATGGTCACGAGATTTTACTATTTTATAAGTTTAGGTCTATTTGCATATTGGGGTCCAATTGTCTAATTACAGCCCCAGGCCATGAGGTCCCATCTTTCATGTTCCACCCCTCAGTCCATCGTTGTTTGTGTTCTTGTTGTCCTCGGTCTTGCAGCAGAAATGGATTTGTTTTGTCTAACAGCTCCGTAGAGGGAGCTTAATATGGCTCTTAATATGAGGCTACATCTTTAGGTAGCACAGAATCTGAAAATATAAAAGCTAAAGCATCAAAACCAGAATGTTCCAGTGTGTCAGCAGCTCAATGGGAAGAGGCCTTAGGAAGGTTAACCTGGAACAGAGACTGGACAGAGCTAGAGAATAAAGTAGGTATTTATTAAAAGGCCTCCAGGATCCACCTTGGGCAGGACAGGAGCCTGACCAGGGCTGCACCCAAGCTGGAATTAGACTGGTCACAAAATGGACCCAAAATGGTCACAAGAATGGACAACCAGTCACGAGGTCTTACATTTTTATAAGTTTTGGTCCATTTGCATATTGGGGTTTTATTGTCTAATTACAGTCTCAGGTTGTGATGTCTCATCTTTCTTGTTTCTCCCCTCAGTCCAGTGTTGTTTGTGCTGTTGGGCTGAAAGTTTTCCTTGGTCTCCAGCAGGAAAAGGATTTGTTTTGTCTCCCTGCTCTGTGAAGAGAGTTTAATATGGCACTTAATATGAAGCTCAGAACTGCACCCCCAGGCAGCACAGAATCTGAAAATATGAAAGCCAGAACTTAAGGCATCAGCACCAGCAGCCCCAGTGCTGTGGGTGCCCAAAGAGGAGATGGGTTAATGACATCAGAGCTCGATGATGTCACAGCCCTGGTCAGAATCCCTCTCATTTGGGCTGAAAGCAGACGAAGTTCCCTCTGCTTTCCCTTTGGGACAGGGAGTTACTCAGAGTCAACTCCAAAACGCTCAGGTTACCGAGCCCTGACCTGGCTCCCAGACAGGGATCAGCTGCTTCTGACTCAGCCGGGAATGCCTCCCATTCACAGGGAAAACAGAAAAACTTTGGGATTGAATTGTCTCATTTCCAAGGAGTCCCAGAGCCCGGGCTGTGCTGTAGGGTCCAGACCCTTCCTCAGGGCTGACCCTCTCCCCACCCTAATACACAAACTCTTCTCAGTTCAAGAGGAAAAACTTTATACATTTATCTATGAAAGTTGGGATTTCTCACTGTTTAATTTCTTGCCCGAGGCAGAACCGTCACAGAGACACTCCCAGCACATTCCTGACTGCCCTAAATGGGATTTGCAGCAATTGCTGACACAAAAACCTCATTTACAGATAATACTGGGAAGAGTAAAATGGAAATATTTTCAATTGAGAGGAAAAGGCCTTGTACACAATGCTGCATTCCCTGTACAATAATCCATAGAGATGTGCTGGGAATTGGCTCATTTTTGGCTATTTGGGAATCTGAGTGGAATATTGAGACTCACAACACATGGAAAAGGTGGAGAAGCTTTGCAGGTTTACCTGAGGGAATTTCATTAAACCTTGATTTTAATCAAGATTAAAATGGGAAGAGATGCCCAGACAACACTGACATTCCTCTCACTCCTCCCCCCTCATTTGTGGTATTTTATTTTTTGGAAGGGCCAATTAAAAAGGGTTGTTCCCTTACCACTGGATTTCCTGTACAGTACAAATATGGACAAAACCACTCGGCATTTTTGCCACGAGGTGTCTGATTGTTGGGGATGATCTGAACCCCCATCTCTGTCCTCCTGAGGCACTAATTTTGAAGACTTTAGAAAAGCTATGTATATGGGTGATTTAGCTGAAAAGATAAGCTTTGCTGAAATCACTTAAAACTTAGAGGATGGTTAAAGAGAGGCTGGATTTTAGATAAGCTATCCTGGATCTAATAATTCATTGCTTGTCAACTTTGTGTGAAGCTTCCTTGCAATGAAAAACAGAAGCTAATCAATACCCCAGAAATACAAAACAATTGCAAACCTCCTGTTTTCAGAAACAACCCATTGAAATAGGCCTGGAAAACAGGAAACAGGGAGTCCTACCAAGGATCCATGAATCATGACACAGCAAAAGGTTGAAAGGTCAGAACGAGGAAGACTCATTTTACTTCCTCATTTCTAGTGACCCCTCCCCAGAATAGACCCTCGACTCATTTCAGGGAACAAACTACCCATGCTTAATTGCCTTTTTGTTAATTAGCATACGAAGGAGAGAAGAGGAGGTGACAAGGGTATGAATATGCATTTGTATTTTGTGTATTCAACACTATTGTGGATAAAAGGCTTTGTAATCACCTGTGATCTTTGTAGCATTAGGGAAATATCCCAGCGCTGCCCAGCGTGGTAATAAACATAATAATAATAAACATAATAATAATAAACATAATAAACTTTGTAACTTTAACAGTTAGGGAGTCTTTTGTCCATCACAGTTGGGTATCGATATCAGATCCATATTTATATTTTAATCAATCACTCCCCAGGTACTTCCTGCTCGCCCGAACTGATCCTGACCCCCGGGCCCCGGCCAGCAAAGCCTTCACGGGCTTCATCGTGGAGGCCGACAGCCCTGGGATCCAGATTGGCAGGAAGGTAATCACCAGGAATTCTCGCTCCTTCCTGGACCAATAACACCGTGAAATTGTGTTAATGAATTGCCAGGAAAGGAAAATGGCTGAACTTTGTCAGGGCTCACAGACAGGGATATTGGAATTCTCACAGTGCCCAGGAACTGTTCACAAGGCACATTTAATAATTATATTTACATATACGTATTTATGAATTTATACATGCGTATTATATTACATATAATTATATATAATTATATGTAATATATATAATTAGATATAATGACAATAGAATTATAAGTGTAGATATTCAGATAAAGTGTATAGATAAAGTGTAGATATTCAGATATAAGTGTAGAATTCAGATAAAGAATTTCTTGGAAATAAAGCAGATAATTTTGCCCAGCTGCAAAAGAACCTTTAAGAACATGGAATTGCCAAGGATGTCCAAGGGGAGTGAAGGTGTTGGCACAACTTTCCCCAAAACCACCCAGTTTGCTGCGATTTCAGCTGCTCCTGCCCAAGTAAGGCACCATGGAGGCCCTGGTTTTCTCTCTCTTTATTTACATTTGGAACCTGAAAACCTGATTTATTTATGAATTTGTCTGCACAGCTGGGTCTCGCAGCTGCTGCAAGTGGGCTCTTGACTGTTTTCTGCCATGTGAGAGGATAGAATTGAATTATATGTAGAATTGAATCCTCCAGATGATAAATTGAACCAGAAAAGGCTAAAGGAGGGATTCCAGCCCAGAATTGATCTCCCATATGGAGGCAGTGACAGGTCAGGTGTGACAGGTCAGGAGCTTACTGGGCTGGTCAATCCAAACTGGTATTTCTCATCTCTGATGAGTTTTAGCTAAAACTAAAGTGATTTTTTAAAATACAAAAAAGCTTCCTTTATTCTTTAAGTGAACTAAAGGATGGAATTGGTTGTACCTGGGAAGAATCTGACTGAGCAGCACCTCCCTTTTCCAGGAGCTGAACATGGGCCAGCGCTGCTCGGACACGCGCGGGATCGTCTTCGAGGACGTGCGCGTCCCCAAGGAGAACGTGCTGATTGCCGAGGGCGCCGGCTTCAAGATCGCCATGGGCGCCTTTGACAAGACCAGGCCGCCGGTGAGTGCCACAGGAAGGGTCTGTTCACAACAAAAAAAAAAAGGGAATTTCTGCTGCTGACCTCTCGGATCCCAGGCTGATAGCCTTCCGAGATTGCGGATAAAGTCCTTTTCTCCAAGCCCCATGCCAGATGAAGGAGTCAGGATGCGTCGGTTTCTTTATCAAAATTGTTTATTCTTTCTTGTACCTAAACATTTTCTCCTCAGCCAGTGTGGATGTCACCTACACCGCTGCCCAAGGCTATCTGTCCCACTCATGGGTGGTCATAATCTTTTATACCAACTGTTACGTCCTAGTTGTTTTTAATATTATACCAATACCCATCACCTTTATTAAACTGTGCACTTTCACACTAAACCAATCTAAAAGTGCCACCATCACAGCAGAAGATGGAGGGCAAGAAGAAGAAGCAGAAGGACAGGGACATGCCCAGATTCCTCCATCTTGCCTTCTTGAACCTCCATTAAACCTCAAAATTCTACATCTACACCCGGTGATAAATTAATACCATCCTAATCAAACTCTCGTGGCTTGTCTCTGGACCCCTTGCCAGGGTCTCGGATCACCCAGGGCACCCAGAGGGATGTCCTGGGTTCCGACACTGACCCAGCCCTGTGCCCACCCAGGTGGCGGCGGGGGCTGTGGGGCTGGCGAGGCGAGCGCTGGACGAGGCCACGAGGTACGCGCTGGAGAGGAAAACCTTTGGGAAGCCCATCGTGGAGGTGAGTTTCAATTTACACGCGGGGAAAGGTCTGATCCAACACAGACCCCAGTTCCACAGAACTCCTGGATCACAGCTTCCCAAGTGCACTGAATTTGAAATTAATTGAAATTAATGCAAATTAAGAAATGAAGGTGAAATGATGTGTTAGGGAAGGTTTGTTCCCAGAAAGGCCTGGCTCTGGTGGAGTCCCCATCCTTGTGGCACTTGTGGACACAGACTGGTGATGACCATGATGGTGCCAGGGCAAGGCTTGGCCTCGATGACCTTAACGGTCTTGTCCAACCCCAATGATTTAACGACCCCAATGATTTAATGACCCCAAGCAGAAGGGTCCCCATCCTTGTGGTGCTTGGGGACACAGATTAGTGATGACCATGATGGTGGCAGGGCAAGGCTTGGCCTCGATGACCTTAACGGTCTTGTCGAACCCCAATGATTTCACGACCCCATGTAGAAGGGTCCCCATCCTTGTGGCGTTTGGGGACACAGATTGGTGATGACCGTGATGGTGGCAGGGCAAGGCTTGGCCTGGATAACCTTAACGGTCTTGTCCAACCCCAATGATTTAACGACCCCAATGATTTAATGACCCCAAGCAGAAGGGTCCCCATCTTTGTGGCGCTTGGGGACACAGATTAGTGATGACCATCGTGGGTGGCAGGGCAAGGCTTGGCCTTGATGACCTTAACGGTCTTGTCCGATCTTAACGGTCTTGTCCAGCCCCAATGATTTCACAACTCCAAGCAGAAGGGTCCCCATCCTTGTGGTGCTTGGGGACACAGATTAGTGATGACCATGATGGTGCCAGGGCAAGGCTTGGCCTTGATAGCCTTAACAGTCTTGTCCAACCCCAATGATTTCACAACCCCAATAATTTCACAACCCCAAGCAGAAGGGTCCCCATCCTTGTGGCACTTGGGGACACAGATTAGTGATGACCATCATGGTGCCAGGGCAAGGCTTGGCCTCGATGACCTTAACGGTCTTGTCGAACCCCAATGATTTCACAACCCCAAGCAGAAGGGTCCCCATCCTTGTGGCGTTTGGGGACACAGATTGGTGATGACCGTGATGGTGGCAGGGCAAGGCTTGGCCTGGATAACCTTAACGGTCTTGTCCAACCCCAATGATTTAACGACCCCAATGATTTAATGACCCCAAGCAGAAGGGTCCCCATCTTTGTGGCGCTTGGGGACACAGATTAGTGATGACCATCATGGTGCCAGGGCAAGGCTTGGCCTCGATGACCTTAATGGTCTTGTCCAACCCCATGATTTCACAACCCCAAGCAGAAGGGTCCCCATCCTTGTGGCACTTGTGGACACAGATTAGTGAGGACCATCATGGTGGCAGGGCAAGGCTTTACCTCGATGACCTTAAAAGTTTTGTCCAACCCCAATGATTTCACGACCCCAAGTACAAGGGTCCCCATCCTTGTGGTGCTTGGGGACACAGATTGGTGATGACCGTGATGGTGCTGGGGCAAGGCTTGGCCTGGATAACTTTAACAATCTTGTCCAACCCCAATGATTTAACGACCCCAATGATTTAATGACCCCAAGCAGAAGGGTCCCCATCCTTGTGGCGCTTGGGGACACAGATTAATGATGACCATCATGGTGGCAGGGCAAGGCTTGGGCCTCGATGACCTTAACGGTCTTGTCCGATCTTAACGGTCTTGTCCAACCCCAATGATTTTACAAACCAAATGATTTCACAACCCCAAGCAGAAGGGTCCCCATCCTTGTGGCACTTGTGGACACAGATTGGTGATGACCGTGATGGTGCCAGGGCAAGGCTTGACCTCGATGACCTTAACAGTCTTGTCCAACCCCAATGATTTCACAACCCCAATGATTTAATGACCCCAAGCAGAAGGGTCCCCATCCTTGTGGCGCTTGGGGACACAGATTAATGATGACCATCATGGTGGCAGGGCAAGGCTTGGCCTTGATGACCTTAACAGTCTTGTCCAACCCCAATGATTTCACAACCCCATGTAGAAGGGTCCCCATCCTTGTGGCGCTTGGGGACACAGATTGGTGATGACCGTGATGGTGGCAGGGCAAGGCTTGGGCCTCGATGACCTTAACGGTCTTGTCCGATCTTAACGGTCTTGTCCAACCCCAATGATTTCACAACCCCAAGCAGAAGGGTCCCCATCCTTGTGGCACTTGTGGACACAGATTGGTGATGACCGTGATGGTGCCAGGGCAAGGCTTGACCTCGATGACCTTAACAGTTTTGTCCAACCCCAATGATTTCACGACCCCAAGCAGAAGGCTCCTTCTCCTGTGGTTCCCTCTGGGGCTCACCCGGTGGATCTCCACTCTCCCAGCACCAGGCCGTGGCGTTCCTGCTGGCCGAGATGGCCATGAAGGTGGAGCTGGCCCGGCTGGGCTACCAGCGGGCGGCCTGGGAGGTGGATTCCGGCCGCCGCAACACCTTCTACGCCTCCATCGCCAAGGCCTTCGCCGGCGACGTCGCCAACCAGGTGGCCACTGATGCCGTGCAGATCTTTGGGGGCAATGGCTTCAACACGGAGTATCCCGTGGAGAAGCTCATGAGGGATGCCAAAATCTATCAGGTGAGCGGGACAGAGCAAGGGGTGTCCACGGCGCGAAGTAATTAATCGCTGATTAATTGCAATCAGGATGGACACGGGCTGGAAAGATTTGGAGATGGAAAGGCATTAAAGCAGGGAAGTTCTCAACTTGTTGCTCACTGGGCAGGTGCTTTGGGTGAGATGTCACCTGCACTGACCCCTGTGTGTTGTTGGGACAGTCACAACACAAAAAGTGACACCACAAAAGTTCAGAAGTCTTCTTTATTATGGCCAATGCTGTCTTTTATACAGTTTTTACAAACCTCAAGGGCAACTTCTAATTAGTTAATAGCTTTCTTGTTAATTATTCCATTGGTTAGCAAAAGACATTTTACTTGTCCATCAAATCCATCTATTCTTGGATTGTTTACATATTTTCTTTACTGATTCTCACGGGACAAATCCCTTGTTAATACAGGTGCACTTATTTTTCACCCTCAGAACAAATTGTTGTGTTAAAGGAACTTCTCATTCTCAAAACAGCTTCATATGGGAATTTACAGATTGTTAGCTGCACTTGGAAGAAATGACAGGCCAGCTTTTTACTCTCTTCCTACACCCATGGATTAATTAATTAGCATTGATTACCATCTGTGTGCTGCAGAAACAGGCATGAGGCACAGCCCATGGTGATTCACTTCTTCAAATATTTATTTATTGGTTTCTTTTCCAAAAGAACAAAACACGGTCATATTTCCTCATTTTCAGCCCACAGACACCCGTAATCCCCAATGCTTTTTCTGCAGTGTCACTGCCAAGAACTTATTCCATGCCAGAATTATTCCTCTGTTGGTTCAAGTTTGTTATTCAGCAGGAATGAATTGATTTCATTGGGAAACCCAGCGACCTTCACCTTTTCCCTCATTAACCATGACTGGCTGGAGCTGATCCAAACAGGTCTCAGGGAACACATATGGGCCCTGACCTGTCAGCAAGTGAACAGAGCTGCTGAGATTCCAGGTGGCTGACATTCCTTTTACAGCTGACTTTAAAATTACAGCTGTTCTCACCAGCCAGGAATTTTTCCCCTCTCCAAGGACACAAAACAGATGTTTGGAATTGAAAAGTTCTCAGTCCTGATTTCAGTCCTGCAAGCTATGAGACTTTGTCAGAATCAGGCTTTTTTCCCATTTTGGTTTTTTTTTTTTTTCCACCAAGATCCTCCATCACACAGCTCCGTTGTCAATGCATGGCCAGGCCTGCTGAGGCTTTGAAATTGTTCAAATTACTCTGATTTAGTGTGAAATTTTTTGGGTGTTTTTCCTGTTCCACGCCATCCCTGCAAAAACTTGGGAAAGGGGTTGGACCTTACAGCTCCAGCAGCTTTACTTGGAGAAGCTTTATGCAGTTTGGGGAACATTCTCCTGATTTTGTGACTGCAGAGAAATTGGATTTGCAGATATGGGAGTGATTTGACTTCAGGCAGGATTGGGAGCTGAACCACTGAAATCCCCAAATTCTGCAGTCCTGGAGCCACCCTGGGCTCCACCTGGGGGATCCCTGCACTGAACACCCACCTGGATGTGTTTATTGCCTCTTATGGGTCATTGTCACACTAATTTTTCCAAGTTTTCCCTCTTCCTGCCCCCTGGCTTGGTGCAGGGAGGGCTCACAGGTGGTGCAGACTCTGCTCAAACACCTTTCCCAGCTGCTGGCTCACCTGTCTCTGCTTTTCCCTGCAGATCTACGAGGGCACAGCACAGATCCAGCGAGTGATCATCGCCCGTGAGCACCTGGGCAGGTACAAGGCCTGAGGGATGCGGCAGCTCCAGGCCTGGTATTCCAGGAAAAGGGATTGTGCTTTGGAAAAAACGTGGGAAAACCTCTTTTCCATCAAACTCCTCTTCTTGTGCCGGATCCAGCACAGGCTCCGGGACCCCATCCATCCTCTGAGCCCATCCCACTGATTGATCATCCCAAACATCCCTAAATCCCACAGGGATCCTGTTGCTCTTTCCAAATCTCCCTTTGGCTTTCAGCAGCAGAGACAAAACCCTTCCCCAGCAAACCTGGATGAGCAAACCTGGATGAGCAAACCTGACGGTCGGATTTGGGGTGTTTCCATGTTTTTAATGGCACTGATCTGCTCCCTTTGTTTCTTCCTGGGGCTTGGGTGATGGCAACTGGATCAACCTCAGGGAACTTAAAAAAAAATCTGATTTTTCCTCCTGTGGAAGGGCCCAGCTGGCTGTGGCACTTAGGCTCCAAGGGAGCCAGTTCCCAACTGTTATCCACAGGAAACACTGTAGGTTTGGAGCCTTTCAACAGCCAGATCTCAAGAAAAATTAAAGTGAATCCATGTTTCTCATGCCTTGAGCCAGAATTCCTTGTTTTGGATGAATGGAAATGATGGTGTGTGAGAGGGGCTACATGGGTGTTGGGAGGAGAAGGATGGGGCAGTGGGAATGTGAATTAAAAAAATTCACATGGAAAAGCATGCAGGAAATGGGCTGGGTTTGGGCATGGCAGTGTGGGCTGAGCTGGGCCTTGCCTTGATGCCCTGATAAACACCAGGGATGAGACTTTTGTGGTGCAGAGGATTTCCCTGGAAAAAAGCTGCTCTGGAGTCGCAATAAAAGCTGTTGGTGTTGATGGGGCAGGAGCAGCTGATCCTGCACTCCTCACATGCTCTGGTGGCATCCACTGCCATGTGCTGATCCCAGCTTGTGGGTGGGACTGGGGTGGGCTGGGAATGGACAGGGGAGGATGGAATGGGGATGGAAGTGGATGGTGTAAAAAAAAACGAGGTTCACTTTCTTGGAAAAATTTAGAAGTTTAATAAAAAAGATAAAAAGAAAATAGACAATTAGGAGAGATAAAAGCAAAATACATTTTCTCGGCTGAGGGTGCCTGGCACAGAACCAGCCAGCACACACCGTCTAACAGAGTTTTTTTCTTTTTATACATGAGCCTGTTGCATATTTAAAAATTCACATGCATGATTCAAACATTCCTTTGGAGTGTGAATTGCAGCATTGAGAGACCCAGCTGTGCTGCCAAAAGACAAATTCATAAATAAATCAGGTTTTCAGGTTCCAAATGTAAGCAAAGAGAGAAAACCAGGGCCTCCATGGTGCCTTACTTGGGCAGGAGCAGCTGAAATCGCAGCAAACTGAGTGGTTTTGGGGAAAGTTCTGCCTACACCTTCACTCCCTTTGGACATCCTTGGCAATTCCATGTTCTTAAAGATTCTTTTGCAGCTGGGCAAAATTATCTGCTTTATTTCCAAGAAATTCTTTATCTGAATTCTACACTTATATCTGAATATCTACACTTTATCTATACACTTTATCTGAATAGCTACACTTATAATTCTATTGTCATTATATCTAATTATATATATTACATATAATTATATATAATTATATGTAATATAATACGCATATATAAATTCATAAACACGTATATGTAAATATAATTATTAAATGTGCCTTGTGAACAGTTCCTGGGCACTGTGAGAATTCCAATATCCCTGTCTGTGAGCCCTGACAAAGTTCAGCCATTTTCCTTTCCTGGCAATTCATTAACACAATTTCACGGTGTTATGGGTTCAGGAAGGAGCGAGAATTCCTGGTGATTACCTTCCTGCCAATCTGGATCCCAGGGCTGTCGGCCTCCACGATGAAGCCCGTGAAGGCTTTGCTGGCCGGGGCCCGGGGGTCAGGATCAGTGCGGGCGAGCAGGAAGTACCTGGGGAGTGATTGATTAAAATATGAATATCGATCTAATATTGATACCCAACTGTGATGGACAAAAGTCTCCCTAACTGTTAAAGTTACAAAGTTTATTATGTTTATTATTATTATGTTTATTATTATTATGTTTATTACCGCGCCGGGCAGCGCTGGGATATTTCCCTAATGCTGCAAAGATCACAGGTGATTACAAAGCCTTTTATCCACAATAGTGTTGAATACACAAAATACAAATGCATATTCATACCCTTGTCACCTCCTCCCCTTCATATGCTAATTAACAAAAAGGCAATTAAGCATGGGTAGTTTGTTCCCTGAAATGAGTCGGGGGTCTATTCTGAGGAGGGGTCACTAGAAATGAGGAAGTAAAATGAGTCTTGCTCGTTCTAACCTTTCAACCTTTTGTTGTGTCATGATTCATGGATCCTTGGTAGGACCCCCTGTTTGCTGTTTTCCAGGCCTATTTCAATAGGTTGTTTCTGAAAACAGGAGGTTTGCAATTGTTTTGTATTCCTGGGGTATTGATTAGCTTCTGCAAAGAAAGCTTTACACAAACACAGAGTTGACAAGCAATGAGTTATAAAATCCGGGATAACTTATCTAAAATCCGGCCTCTCTTTAACCATCCTCTAAGTTTTAACTGATTTCAGCAAATCTTATCTTTTCAGCTAAATCACCAATATACAGAGCTTTTCTAAAGTATTCAAAATTAGTGCCTCAAAGATTGAACGGAGGCGATAGAGGCGGTTGGGCTGGGGAGAAGGGAGGAACAGGAGGCGGCTCCCGGCGGCAGCTCCGCCCGGCCCGGCACGGCCGGATGTGCCTGGGAGCGGAAAGGGCGGTGAGAGCGGCGGCGTGGTGCGGGACGGGCCCGGGGACAGGTGGGGATCCCGGGGACAGGGGGGGATCCCGGGGACAGGTGGGGATCCCGGGGACGGGGGAGGAGCCGGGGGAAGGGTGGGGGATCCTGAGGACAGGGGAGGATCCAGGGAGGGGTCTCGGGGCGTCTCGTTGCTGGCAGGGCCCTGGGCCGTGAGCGGCGGGCACGGAGCCCCCCGGGCACGGAGCCCCCCGGGCACGGAGCCCCCCGAGCACGGAGCCCCCCGGGCACGGAGCTCCCCGCGCTGGGAACAGCGGCTCGGGCTGGGAGCGCCGGGCCGGAGCAGGAGCAGGAGCAGGAGCAGGAGGAGGAGGAGGAGGAGGAGGAGGCATTTCCCGGGCCCGGGATGAGCGCTGGCATGTATTATCTGAGCGGAGCTGATGTCTCTCACCGCTTTAGCTCTAGAATTACTCTGAGGCCCGGGAAGCCCCCGATCCCTGCGGCAGTGCAGCTTTTCCCAATGCTGGGATCGAGTCCCCATGGCAGACTGGGAGGCGGCTGGAGGAGAGGGGGGCCCAGGTTGGGATGTGCCCCATTGGCAGCTGGGGCAGGCGCAGCTCTGGGCTGAGCCGTGGGGTTTGTGGCCACGAGGGGCTCTCAGAATTGTGGCCCGAATTCCCTGCTTTGGGAGTTGGTGGCCAGGTGCGTGTGGCAATGTTGTCTCGGGGCTGTGGCTGAGCCCCCGTGTGCTGGCAGAGCTGTGCAGGTTGTGCGTGTGCAGCTGGGCTGGTGCAGCTGCAGGTGGCAGTGAGTGTGCAGGAGGGAAGTGGCACCTGTGCTCAGCCTGGCCCTAAACCTGGAATGTTTTGTGCTTCTCGCAGGTCTCCGCTTCAGCCTGGCACGTTCTGGCCAGCCCAGATCTAGGATGCAGCAATTTGGAGAGTCCCCAGGGCTGCAGGTCCTGCAGGTGGGGTGTGACAGGTGAGGTTTGGGGTGCCCCAGGTGCTGTTGGGGTCCGGGGGCTCCCGGGGCATTGGATGTGCAGTCAGATCTGCGGCCCTGGCAAGGTTTTGCTGGGTGTGTGCTCAGGGACACACAGCTCCTCGCGGCTGTCCTGGGCTCTGGAGCAGCTCTGGTGGGGCCCCAGGCTGTGCACTGCAGTGAGATTGAGCTGCTCGGGGAGCCCCAAGTGCTGGAGCCTTTCCTGATGCCACAGGAGTTGAGGGCATGTCTCTTTCTCATGGGATAAAGGAGCCCAGGAATGCTGAGGTGCTGGGAGTGGTCTGTGAGCCAGGGACAGAAAGTGGCTGTGCAGGGACAGAACCCCCAGCCTGGATCAGGGACTGGACCCCCACACCTGGGTCAGGG
The DNA here is from genome assembly GCA_910950805.1 of Acrocephalus scirpaceus scirpaceus. NCBI lineage: Eukaryota > Metazoa > Chordata > Aves > Passeriformes > Sylviidae > Acrocephalus > Acrocephalus scirpaceus. Next base: position 404,378 of record CAJVGK010000048.1, read on the forward strand.
ATTGAATTCCCACTGCAGGTCAGGAGCTGAGTGACCTTGAGGTGACCTTGAGGTGGCCATGAGCATGAAATGAGCACGAGTCATAGTGACACAGAGATGAGCACGACACAGCCATGAGATGCCTGTGACAGTGAGATGACCACGACATGACCATGACCTGGAGATGATCATGGCATGACCACGACTCAAATCCATCTCTGAGTCTCAGGACACCCAGGGTGTTCCAGGCAGTTGTTTTGCCTGACTGTGACCTCTGTTTTTGGCTTCACTGGATGATTCCTCCCACCCCAGCCCATCCCTGCCCAGGCTGGGGCATCTCAGCATCTCCAGGGCCAATGGGGGATTGGGTCCAGCACCTAAAGTGACACTGGGACCAGAACAGCAAGGATTATTTGGAGCTGCCCTGCCCCTCCTCACCCCGGGGATGACCTTGGCCTGGGGATGACCATGACCTTGCAATGACCTTGACCTCAGCCTGACTCCTGTGCTCTCTCCCCCCCTCATTTCCCAGTTCACCACAGGACAAGGGGAATCACCATCAGTTTTTATTACCCCCCAATAAAAGTTTCACCTTTGAGCCTCTCCAAGTTCTGTCTGAGACCCCCCCAGCACCCAGGGGCTCCCCCAGACTCTGGGATCCCCTGGCCCCAGCACTCAGGGGACCCCCCCAGCCCCCTCAGCCGCGCTGCGGCCGCAGCTTCATCTCGGTGAAAGGGATGGAGACCTCGAAGCCTTTCCAGGGGAACCAGTGGATGCCCTGTGGGGAGGGGGGCTCAGAACCCTTTGGGCTTCCAGAGACCCCCATAAATCCCCATGGGCCCCCACAGACCAGAGAGACCCCCACGGACCCCATAAATCCCCACAGACCCCACAGACCATAGAGACATCCTCAGACCCCATAAATCCCCATAGACCCCA